>JAMAGZ010000059.1:0-184930 GCA_023626575.1 Penicillium sp. PF1803 | reverse complement strand
CGGTCCATTCGCGCCATAACGACTCCACCGTCCTTAATGTACGGCACATACGATATCTAGGCGGCTCTGGCTCTGGTGGTAGGATCGGTGAATCGCGTAAGGCAGGCTTAGTAGGCTTAGGCTCGAGGCTAGCCCGGGCGGAGGCATAGTTACTCGAGGTTACGGTCATAGTTAGCGGCTGCGGTAGCGGTAGAGACTGTAGTAATTTCGGAGCGTCTAGGCGGAAGGTGAGCCGACCTAACGTAAGAAGGTATAGTTGCTAGAGCTAGGTGCTCTATGACTAGGCGATACCCTCGATCGACGTCTCGATCGACGTCTTGATCGACGTCTTTAGCTCCTATACTCTCTATTCATTCCTCGCTTCTAGGGTAGCTAGTTAGTTAGTAAGCTACGGTATAGCCTAGTAGAATATAGAGAGCTGATTTAGTCCTTCTATATCCTAATAATTAGCATCGATCTCTTTAGTAAAGGTAGTATAGGTAGTATACTAGAACACTAGATAATTCTAGACGGGATAGTTAGGGAATAACTAACATAGAATAACTAAATCCTATAGGATAACCTCACGAAGATAGTGAAGTAGGCTTACTAGGCTAGCTACGGCTAAATCGTTAACCTAGCCGGCCTATAGGCTAAAACGCCCGTTCTAGGAATCTAATTCAGGCTAGATTATCGAGAGGAGTTTATCTAACGGCGTAACCTTCGCACGGCTAATATTAAAGTAGCCGATCTAAGATAGATAACTAGCTATAACCCTTATAAACTTCCGTGGTAGGTAGTTCAGATAGTAGCCGATTATCTACTCCTAGTTCTATCTCCCTACACGCCGAATCTACTCTTAACTAACCCCCTTTAGCTCCGCGAGTCGCGCACTAGAACTCCGTCTAATATAAGTCTTCTTCTGTAAGGAGATTCTAGCGTAGCGGAAGGCCTTTATAACCTAATCGCGCTACGAGTTATATAAGAAGGCTACCCTTAGGTCGCCGATATAGCTCTTAATTAGCCGGATATTATACTAAAGCGACCGCTAACTAAAATCTAGGAAAGGCTTATTACCGAGATCCTAGCGATAGAGGAGATAGAAGGCTAGGCCGCTTAGTATATAGATTAGGGGCTTCTTATTCCGTAGAGCCCTAATTATCTTAAGATACCCGAATTAGTTCTCCTTACCGGCGCGCGTAGTGAATATTAAGGGTATATAACGAGTAGGACCCTTATCCTTAAATTTAAAGGTGAAGAAATCCGAGATCTTAGTAGCGCGCCTATCCCTACCGCGGGTAAGTATATAGTAGCCTAGGAGGAGATTAACTAGGGTACGGAAGTAACACTCTAGCGAGGTAGTTCCCTACGTCTAGAGCGCACGGTAGATATCTTTAAATTTATCCTCTATATAGCTATCTAGAAGGGTATCTCGGCCCTTATCTATAAACTACTCCCGGTCTCGCTAGGCATCTCTCCGCTTAAGGGATTTAATATATACCCGAACACTATCCTCCCGTGGCGATAGATAGCTATTTATACCGAGGGCTTTCTGCTCCCGGAAGAGATCAGTGATAGTAGTTATATACGCGCGGACACTCCTCTAGGCGAGGCGCGTCTGCTGTTACGGTACGTCGCTAATAGCTTTCCGGCTTCTAGTTTTAAGCGGCCGTTCGGCTACATCTTCTATAAGAAAGAGAAGTAGCTTCTCTTCCGTCACTATATCACCGTCATAGTATTCCTTGCGCGCGCAGAATTCCTAGGTTTCTAGTTTAGTGCCGGCGCCTTACTACCTTCGAAGAATCAACTAACAAACAGAATAGATTAATTAGATCTACTTATATATACCTTAAACTCCTTCTGCTTCGGCTAGTAAGCTAGCGCCGTATTCTTTAGCCTCGATGCGCGAATCATTATTAGGATATATTACGCGTTAGCGCGTAGTTCCGCGTTATTCGTAATATTAATCTCCGCCCGGTCGCGCTAGTTAGCGGCGCGGGAGCGGCGCTCGTTTCGCTTACTAACCGCCATAATATTTAGGTATACTGCCGGCTAGTGCTGCCTTTAGAAAGGGGGGAAATATTCTCGAGAGCAGAAGAAGGAGCTTTCTAGAGGGCTATTAGGCCCTTCAAATACGAAATAGAATAGAATAGAACAGAGAATAGCCACCACACAGCGTTTCAAGAGTGGCAAGAGAGCAAGAAAGGACGACCTAAAGAGGAGGAAATCAGTGAAATCAGCGGGCAATGTAGATATCTACGAATATAGCTAGGGGTTGGTAAGGGGCAAGGCGGTCAATATCGGCAGATATCTATAAGACGGCTAAGCGGCCGCTGATTCCACCCATGCCGCCCGGCTCAGCTGACCCTGGGATACCAATGCATCAATCTTAGCCTAGTCTAAAGCATCATATACAGCACTAATATACACTTTGAAATAGGCCCAATCCTCTTCAGATATTCCCATTTACATTAAGTCTAGATATATACGAAAAAATTAGCGCTTTAGTATATTCTAGACCGGTTTAAAAGGGTTAATATTAGGAGAGTACATAGGCTAATCTTCAACGTATATCCCATATTCTTTATAAACCAATCTTGAGTATCCTTAGTACATAACTATTATAGCACGCTAATTAGCTGAAAGCTTAGCCCCTTGGCTACAATTTGCACCTATTTATATACCAGTCCGAGCTATAGGGGTGGTATAGGAGAGAAAAGAAAATAGCAGGTAGGCGATGACTGGTGGGGCGGAGTACACACAGACTTTTGCTAGGGTGGTGTATCATCACCCATTCTGCACGATCGACCACTTCACTAGGCGCCCGCGTAGTCGCCACCACCACCAGTGACGAATTCTTCAATGTAGTCAACTGACTAAGACTACCCCCAGACAATAACTAGCAGTAGCAATTAAATCCCACATGAATATTTGGCATCCCAACATACAACTGGGTGTGCACCCTCGTCCACTGTGCTTGCAGGAGGCTACGAGGCGGCGAGTAAGCCCTTGGAGGGCATGTTCACCTTGTGTATGGGACCTCGATTGTGGGGGGGGGGCGGGGGAGGCGCTTAATGCTTGTGGCCACGGTGTGGGTTTCGGGAATAGATAAAGGAATAAATAAAGACCTAAATAAAGACCTATTGGTGATAAAGATGGCGTTCTAAATTCGATCAATCAGAGTGTAGTCAGAGTTTAGACTCCAGGCTAACCCACCGACCCCATTCTCTGCAGTGCCAGACAACGTGTCGCGGAAACAATCATTTTCCCTCACGAGGTGGCGTTTGCAATCGTGGATGCATCACTCCATTTGATCAATTTGACCCCTTTGATTTATTTGATCGCCTTGATCAATGGGGGAAAGCCCTGGCAGGACCTCCTCAATCTTTGATCAAAGGAAATTTCGAGGCGAGGGTGAGATTATACAGGACACCCTTCGCGGGTTCGCCAAGGGGATGGACACCCTGATTGATTGAAGAAAGAACGAATATCATGGGGCAGGTTGAAATACCCCACGAATGGCTAAGATACACAATGTTACGACAACGGTAATGCCGGAGATACCAAATTCGAATACGAAACGCAAAGAAAAAGTGGGTCACTCAGTATAACCCTTGTCTGGTGTTAACTTAACACTCCATGTCTCGACATATGTACTCTTATTCCAGGGTATTCCAATGAATCTAGGCTAAGGGATATGCCGTCGTTTCGAAGGGAGAATCCCCCCTTCTGTGTCAACAAGGTTCAGTAAGGACTCATTATTTGCTTGGGCCTCACCATCATGAACCGCCCCCACTTGACTCATCCCACGGATCCCCAGCAAAGCAAGCGTCGAGCATGCGATAGGTGTAGGGCACAGAAATTAAAATGCGTCCGTCCAGAGTTCTCGCGAATCTGCGAAAGTTGCAACGCAGTCAATTCAGCGTGCATATTCGGAAGCCCTCTTGCTCCCGGACGACCTCCTACAGGAGGCCGACCACCGCGAGAATGGGTGCAGACGAACAGAACGGGCTCTAAGACCGCGATCAATCACATTCCCTCAATCCTCCGTCCAGGCCCTTCACGTCAGGCTGAATTCAGTGCCGATGACCACCAACACAGCCCCCCCTCCAAGCGGGCTCGAGGCCCGATACCGCCACAGATCGGACTGCCCACGCAGGAAGAAGCACGCCGAAAAGGACAAAGTAAACACATCACACAGGAGGATAACAGCCTCTTCAGCATGTTCTGCAACGTTGAGGGAACGATCGGCGTCGGTGCACCCGCCCTAGGGGAGTCCCTGGCTCCTGTTGCCAACCCCCAGGAAGTCATGTCCGGGACCCCAATCGCAGGCGCATTTGAGATGGCCACAGGACAGACACCGCTAACAGGAGGACACACCCGCAAAAGTCTGGCTCCGATAGCCTCTCTGACGGGTTCCCTACTGGAACGCTTAATCCCACCAGGGGTATCCCCTGCCGCCGCTCAGACTCGGCGGATGCAACACCTCTTGCAGCT
Organism: Penicillium sp. PF1803; assembly: GCA_023626575.1. Classification (NCBI taxonomy): domain Eukaryota; kingdom Fungi; phylum Ascomycota; class Eurotiomycetes; order Eurotiales; family Aspergillaceae; genus Penicillium; species Penicillium sp. PF1803. The sequence goes on along the minus strand of JAMAGZ010000059.1, from coordinate 180,454 downwards.
TGGGACGGTCATGTACGAATTGCAGGATGGCTTTAATCAGAGTCAGAAGGGTCCAACCCAGCCTGGGACATCAAATCCGTTCCCGGGCCACTTCGCTGGCCAGCTTCTTCAGATAGCCATTGCCTTCCTCAAGTCTCTCCGGTGCTTCTCCGTCGACCAGACCCCATCGAGCAAACCGGCATCCGCACCGAGAACGGGCCCGGAGATTTCTTCACATCAGCTTGATAGTCTTAACCACCCCGCATCCTTTACCCGCGTCCCACCTGATCCAGCTCATGAGGGGGGGATATTACCCGCGGACGGCCCTTCTCCCATACGTAACAACCTAGCGGCGGACAAACCCGCTGTCTTGCAGCTAATTGCCTGTTATATGGGACTATTGCAGCTGTATTGTCTTCTATATTATGCTATACTCGACCACGTGCGCTCAACTGCAGCGGCAGGTCATTCCCGCAAACCCATCTGGAGTGATTTGTGTATCGGCGGGACTTCACTTTCCCTGTTCTCCGATTGCCAGATCAAACTGGTCCTGCAGGTTGCAGAGCATCTACTGGGAGAAATCGAGTCCACTCTAGGTCTCTCCGAGGCCTGTCGTGTGAGTAAGCGGCGGCCGCGGGAGAGAAGTGGCACACTATGTATGAATGTATCTGCCCACTTTATCGAGATGTGTATGTGCGAGACTGTGCCCGGCGCAGAAGACGGACAAACGACCATTGCGAGGTTGCGAGATGCGAGGAGGGCTCTAAGTGGGTTGCTGGACGGGCCAGTCTGCCTGAATGAAGCTGAAGTACACATAGGAAATTTCTGTCACTCCAACGGTGGAATGTGATTGTAGCCAAGGCCAAAGCTGCGCCCGTCATCTATATACACAACCATGGTTATGATAGTAAACAATGAGGATGGTCCGTGCAGAGACTCCGAGAGGATCCGTGTATTTCAGGACGTTCGTCAACACTTGGAGCTTGTAATAACCCTTCTTCTGCGGTTTTTTCCCGCTGAATCCCATAATTTAGCGGTCAGGGCACCTTAGAGGATGCACCTGAACTTGGTTCACCTTCCGATGAGCTCTCAGGCCGTGGTTTGGGCCGTTTCACACTTTTCCACTCCATGGCCAGCGCGGGGAATAGTGCAAGGGCAGACATCGCAACCCCGAGCGTAAATGTGTTTGTGATCGCGTTGTTGTAGGCCTCCAATACCGTAGCTAACTTTGACATGGGAACGTTCTGGCGCAAAGAGGTGGCACCATGGCTGATCACGGTGGCGGCATCGATGTCCTGAACTCCGCGCAAATTATCGATGAGGAAGTTTGAAAATAAGGTCTCTCCAATTGCAAGAAAAACCGCGCCGTTCAGTTGCTGACTGAACATCAGGAGCGCTGCACCGACTGGTACGTCGGCCACCGGTAAGCACACTTGCACCGCGATGTTGGCCTGCTGAATCCCCATGCCCAATCCCAGGCCAAAGATGATTTGGTAGCCAATCCAGCTCGGGTGAGCTGTGTATGGAGTGAAGGTGGTCAGCAGGCCAGCTCCAATTGACATGAACACCACTGCGCCGAGCATAAAAGGGGTATAGTAGCCGAGCGCCGACACCAAGAGACCGGAGGCTGTAGAGCCGAAGACAGTACTAAAGACGAGTGGCAGATTCATGATACCGGACTGCTCGGCGTCGACATTTTTGATGGCCTGAAACCAGATGGGAAGGTAATACAGCATGACCATCATCCCTGCGCTGGTGCACATGGTCCACACAATGCCAGCCATAACCGAGCGTTGGGCAAATACGTGCGGGGGTACCAAAGCCTTGTCTTGCGCACGCCGCTCAAGGACGATGAAGATCGTGAACAGGATACCAAAAAGGATGAACAGCAGGATGACCCGCCAACTGTTCCAGCGATATGTGGTCCCTCCCCACTCCAACGCAAGCAGTAGACAAACCACGGATGGGATGATGGCGAGGTTTCCAAGGGGATCCAAGCGGAGCCACTTTTCCTTCCACGAGGCGTTTTGCACGCGAGGAGGGGCGACGTCGAGGAGGAAGAAGACTATCACCATCGCAGCTACGCCTAGGGGGATGTTAATGTAGAAGCACCATCTCCAGGTCAATCGGGTGGTGAAGATACCTCCGAGCACTGGTCCCAGGACGGAGGCGATTCCAAAGACAGCACCGACAAACCCTTGAAATGCCGGTCGCAGCCGTAAGGGAACGGTCAAGACGATAATAATGATCAGGCCGGCCGAGATGCCACCGGTTCCTAACCCGGCAACGGCACGGCCGAGAATTAGGGCCAGAGATGATGGTGCTGAACCACAAACGGCGGAGCCTATCTCGAAGATGAGGACAGAGAGAATGAAAACCCACTTGGCGGGATAGAAGGTGTATATGCGGCCGTAGATGAGCTGGGAAGCCGCCGAGGTGAACATGTAGGCGCTGCCGTACCAGCCCACGTCGTTCAGACTGTGAAATTCATCTGTGATGTTCGGGATGGCTGTGGCCACGATGAGGCGATCCTGATATGGGAAACCTTCGATCAGTCGAGGCTTCCTGGAGTCCACAATGGGGCATAACGGGGATTCCGCACCAGCGTCACGAGGAACAGAGATACATATAAGGCAGTCATCACCAGAAGAATCTTTGACATCGGGGGGCTTCGGGCTGCCCCTGCTGGCGTTGTTGGCTCCGCGTGCTCAGCCTCATCCATCTTCCTAGACTCGTTCCCAACATTCCTTGAATCCTCATCCTCTTTGTCTAGTGGCTTCTCGTTGGAGCTCATGGCGAGGGTTCCCCGTCACGTTCTGTGGTACTACAGCAGGGAGAAGCCGAACGGCTGGGGAGAGTGGGGAGAATCGACGATCCCGCAATTTTGCTTCACTTTTATCCCCGTCCGCAATGAGAGATGTCTCTTGCTATTGTTACACGCTAATTAGAAGTGAGGGGAATGATAGATTGCATTGGCTTCTCCGAGTCAGGTCCGACTAGACCAGACAAGGGGGAGGTCGGGGCGAATTGCTCCGTTGCGCTGAAAGAAACAGGAAGGGGCTGTGCGGTGTAAAGAAGCACCTCTTCAAAGTTCATACTTCCATGAGGATCCCTGACCGAGTGAACGGAGTTAAGGGAGATATCGGTGTTGTCTTCTTTTTTCCTGCTTTTGTTTTCCGTCATTTTGTTTGTTTGTTTCTTTTCTTTTTGTTGTTTTCGGGATTAATCTAAGCTTAGTTAAAAGGTTGGTTACTCCTGGAGTGAACGTTCCTACATAGGGGTTGCGATAGATTTATCATGCTAGGACACCAAGAGAGCCACCATGCTACCGAATTGATGTAAAGGAAGGATCCGTTTTTCTGCATATCGTATGTTGCAGGAGTCTCGGATCACTGCATTTGTCTAAATGTGCCATACAGATAGGTGGGCATATCGTTCCTGCAAAGCTTTGCTTTGACTTGCAAAACCCAACCAGGAATTTCGTCCTGTTCTTGTAATATCTACTACCCGAGGCTGTGACAACTCATGGCACTCATGGAAAATCAATAGCGTATTTGCATTGGCATCATTCTGACTTTCCACTTTCTAAAGCCCATGGTTTTGAACTGTAATGAAACCATGTGCATCTATATAACGATATTCTCGGAAATTTGGAACCGAATTTTTGGAATTAGGTTCACTATAAAAAGGACAGTAACTTTGATACAAGTGACATGGAAAGCAAATGAAATAGGGACAAATTTTCAACGATATTCTAACCCAGAGCATCCTCCCTAAGCATGCAAGAATCTCATCTCTTTCCACTTCTGCACATACTTTCTAGCAACATCCGCACTGACGTGGCCCTGGGCAGCGAGAGTCGGTGAGTGTTCTTGGGTGAGGGTCGTATCCAACAGCAAGCCTCCGCACGACATGCGCAGGAAGTGGTCGTCAAGGAAGTCGATGAGGCGGCCGGCAGGGTTGTCAGTATCAGTTGACAGCGGTGAGGAACGCACTAGCTTCACCCAGCGGTCGAAGGGGATGATACGCTGGTGTGGCACGTCCAAAGCATCGGCTAAGACCTCAATCATCTCCCTCCATGGTTGCCCAATAGGATTATCAATGTGGTAGATGGGATAGGGGATTGTCTCGGCAATCAAGAGATCACAGAGTGTAGCCGCTACGTCGTTGACTGGCACCCAGGAGAGGATCCCATCGAAGCCTGGGAGCGCCTTCAGAGATTGGCAAGACTTGATCAGGAAAGAGAAGTGCTCGACCGGGTTCCAGTATCCACTTGTCCGAGATCCGGCAATCTGTCCCAGGCGGACTGACATGGGAGAGTAGTACTCCGGGAATTGGTGCAAAGTTGCCTCCAGAATTCGCTCGCAGGTGAGTTTGGCCTCGCAGTACCCGATTGGCAAAACTGATTTGAGTTCCATGCGTTCCTCTGGAACGTTTGTCCGACCGGTCCAAAGGGGGTACTGGCCAACGACCCCAATGGACGAGACAAGTTCGAAGCGTACCTTGAAGGCCGCCGGCCGGCGCAGCACAACATCACGCGCCAGATCGATGAGGTTTCGCATGATCTGGAACTGGGGCTCAAAGGCTTGAATGGGCCGTGTGCCGCTCATGGGCCAGGCGTTATGGGCAATGTGAGTAACATTCTGCGCCAGCCATTCGTACTCAGAATCCGTGAGCCCGAGGTTGGGTTTGGATGTATCAGTTTCAATCACCCGAAGCTTGGCATGGAGATCTGGAGCTAGCACGATGCCCCTGGTGGATAATGCTTCCCGTTGTCGGGTCTCTGGGTCGACACGGCTACGGCGGTTGACGCAGACCACAGTGTGTACGTTTGGGTGTAGAGCAAACTGCTCGACCAGATGGGATCCCAAACTCCCGGTGGCCCCCGTTAGGAGAACACAGTGCCCGGAAAGATACTGTGATTGGGAAGAACCTCTAGAGGTTACGGCTGGCATTGTAAATCCTTGAGAAAACTGAGCCACATATCGTGAAACTACAGCTTCCCGAGCCTGATCATCGGTCTTCGCCGCTGGCTGCGACTGAGGTTTTGGTAAGCGGTCACGGATGGGCTCGGATGCCATTGCAATGATAATCTTCTGGATCTCATTTTCAGGGAGTATACCATCCGTCCAGTCGACATGGCCAAAGCCAGCTGCCTGGAGAACGGATTCCCAGCGCGAGGCCGGGGCGATGGCATGGCGTCGACCATCATCGAATAGCCACCAACCTTCCAAGAGCCCGAAGACAAGTTCAATGAAGGGAATTACCGCTGTCATCTCTAGCATCATCAAGAACCCATCGGGACGCAGGGCCGTACGAATGTTGCTGGCTGATCGAGTCAAATTGTGTGTCGCGTGGACGGCGTTGCTGGCAATCACAATGTGCTGGCTGCGTAATTCCTCGGCGGGCGGTTTCTCAATGTCGTGCACGGCAAATTTCATGAATGAATAACCCTTGAACCGCCGGCGGGCTTGAGCAACCATGGATGGGGCGAGATCGGTAAACGTATACTCGACCGGGACGTTGAGCTCAGCCAGGAACGGCGCAAGGACTAAGGTTGTGCCTCCAGTGCCGGCACCCATTTCAAGGATCTTGAGTGGGCCGTCGTTCAGAGGCAACCGGGAAATCAAACGGCGAATGAAGTCACGCATCTGGCTGTAGGACATTTGGTTGAACGAATGTTCGCAGTAGAGGGCTGTGACCAGCTCTCGTCCTTCAGCTGTGCCGAAGATGACGCGGATACCATCTGTCTTGCCCTGAAGCACATTCGCCAAGTGCTTACCAGTGAAAAAGGTCAGGTTATTGGCGTGAGTCCATTCAGGATACTTGGCCAAAAGATCCTGCAGCAATGTCTCACTGGGCTTCTTGGGAGCCGATATGGCCGTCCGAACGTGCTGTGTGCCCTGCATGTCAATCAAGCGCGCATCGTTTTGCAGTAGCTCGTAAAGATATTGTACCAACCGCTCGTGCTGTGGCTCATAGCGGATGCGTGGCACAGTCTGTCCCGGAGCAATGTCGCGAATGAACACTCCAAGTGTCTCAAAGGCCTCAAGAATCAGGGTAACACAGAGCTGAGTTGACTTTGACAGGACGACGTCGGCGAAGTTGTCAACCTTGTAGTCCCGAATGAACTGATCCGTGAGCATTTTTGACTCTCCAAATGCATCAAAAACAGCGGATGGAGTGATCTGGAGGTCGTCCTTCTGACACAAAGACTCATATTTGATGTCTTCTGCCGCCTCCCCCGGGGGGCTTTCAATGGGGAATGTTTGTGGCGTCGAGACCGAGGTCAAGGAGGCGGACCTGGCTGTATCATTTGGGTCGTCACTGTCGCCATCTCCATCGCGCATGTTGGCATCATCTGGATATAAGGCGGCCGCGATGCACTGGACAAACTTGCGGAAATTTGTTGCATCCATGAGCTCCTCTTGTTCAAGCGTACATTTGAACACTGACTCAACCTCGCGCGTCAATTCCATCCCCATGAGAGAATCAATGCCAAAATCAGCCAGCTCGGAATCATCCTTGATCTCGTCCGGCTCCAGCCCGGAAACATTCGCGATAATCTCACGCACCGCGCGTGAAAGATCGGGGCGAGCCGTCCGCGCCTTCATTTTCGGGGTCGTAGTCTGTTTAGAAACATCTGCCGTGGTGGAGGAAGGTACTAATGGTGTACCCGACGAGGCCTCCTTGGGGCCATCTTTTGGGGTAGGAATCGTAGGGGAGGTCGCTACGGGCATCGTCTCTGGGGCCGTCAGCCGCGACAGGATCTTGATCATCGACGCCTTGGCAACCTTGATGTACTGGATGCCGAACATTACTTCCATCAATCGCCCATTAGTCGGGTCGAAGATATACACGTCGGTGACAACCAGCTTCTCTGACTCCCGGTGGTGTGTTGCGAGAACATCCCACGTTTCTGGCCGGTTGTAACTGCTGTCCACCTTGGGAGATCGCATCACCACCTCACAACCGGTGGCAATATACATGTCGCTAGGGGCGCGGTCAGTCATGCAATTGACCCACAGGCCGCCTACCTGGCTGAAACAATCCGAGAGGAAAACATCAAGCCAGCTTTCCTTCATGTATTTCATCTGGACATGGCCTGCACATTCGTTGCCCTTGCCGACAACTTTGCGGACACCCCTGTACATTTCCCCATAGTCGACAATTTCTGCAAATGTTCGGTATACGTTGCGGCCCAGGATGATGTCTTCGGCATCGTCGTCACTTTCCAGGATGGCCAGGCACCGTTGGTGGCTTACCATCCGCTCATACCGTGCAAATTCGGCGTGGTACCGCGGGTCATCTTTTGCAAAGAAGCGAATATTTCCCTTTACGTGAACGGTCTCTACTGACCCCTTCTGACTTATTATCTTCCATATCCAGGCGTTGGCGTCTCCTGGAAGCTGTTCGAAATCTAACCAAACGACGAGAGAAGGATCCACACAGATCGGTACATGGTTTTGCATGTCGAGTACCTGGGGCTGGTATTCCGCCGTCACTAAGTCCAGCCGCAGGCTGCGAATTGCCTCAATGGCCATGTCAACCTCCAAAGTGGCGGGACATATTGCTGCCGTCTGGGCAATGACATGTCCTGAGACAAAATCCCTGTACTTCTGGGTCATGGTGTTGACACGGAACCGTGCGTGCTGTTGTGCAGCATCCTGGTATCCTACAAAAGTCCACAAACTAAGGGGCTTCTCCTCTGACACGACTGGGGAGTCATTGGTGATTGGTCGAGGAACCTTAAGGTCCATCCAGTGGCGATGCTTTTCGAACTGATATGGTGGAAGGAACAAAGGTGCATAGTCGTATGTTTGCAGTGTATGATGTGGCCAGAAAGTGATTCGTAGTCCCTCTTTCCAGAGGCTGACGGTCGTGTCAGTGAGGTTATGCAATGCCCGATCTCCTCCCAGATTCACGGCTTGGAAATAGCTATCCTTGGAAGGTGAAAGTGCGCGGCTGGCCATGTGAGTGATAGTTGAGTTTGATCCTGCCTCCAGCCAAATGCAAGAGGAATACTTCTGCGCCAGCCGCTGTAGCGCGTGGTTGAAATAAACCGGTCGTCGCAGGTGCTCTGCAATGAAATTGCTCGAAATAGTTTCTGCGGGGGTATGTGATTCAGTAGCCCGCTCCAGAGGAATTAAAGGCTTCTTGAAGATCAAGTCCTTCCCCAATTCCTTTAAACTTGGAATGAGAGGCTCGACAAGGGCTGAGTGGAACGCATTTGTCACGTTAAGCCGCTTCGACTTAACGGAAGCGAAAGCGTCGTCTCGGGAGAGAATCTCTGAAACCCTGTTGATGGTGGTTGTATGACCTGCAATTGTGAAGCTTCTAGGCCCATTATAGCAGGCAATGCATACGGAAAGTTCCAAATCTGCGTTTTGCTGGTTTGTGAGCGTCACCAGCCGCTCAATAGTGGCTAGATCACCCTCAACAGCCATCATAGCACCGCGATCGCTGTTCCAGGAGTCCCGTACAAGCTTCGCACGACCAGCCACCAGTTTGATTGTGTCACGGAGAGAAAGGATTCCGGAGACGCTGAGACCAGTGATCTCGCCAAAACTGTGCCCGACTACAGCAGCTACCGTTACACCGCAGTCCATCCAGCTTCTGGCACAGGCATATTGCATGGAAAAGAGTGCTGTCTGCAGAAGGACCGTGTCTTCAATTGGAGTCTGTTGGAATATGGCGGGATATATACTATCCAGACCCAAAGACTGGATCACAGAATTGCACTGGTCCAGGTAACTGCGGAATATCTTGACAGTCTCGTACACTTGCGGATCGAGTCCGATGAACGTGGACACTTGGCCACCGAAGGACAAGATCACGGGCCGAGAGGCTTTAACCGGGATGGATACAGAAGCCGTTTCATTGAGTTGATTTTCCAGTTCTTCCAGGGATGCGCAACTGAACATCAATCCGTGAGGTAGGGACCGATTCGTCTGGCGCGACAGATTGAACGACAGATTAGAAAGAGTCATACTCTCCTTCCTTGTAGCACCTTTGGACTGAATAAACAGAGACAACTTGCGGCGATATGCCGAGAGACTTCGATCATCAAGCGCAGGAATCCAAAATGGATGCTTAATGCCGCGCGAGTGCATGGACGCTGTCTCCAGGCCCACGTGCATGGACTGCGTCACAATGATCGAGGCATTAGATCCAGAAGCACCGTAGTTGTTGATAAGAGCAGCCTTGTGCTCTTGAGACCAGGCCCGTAAGCTAGTTGGGACTTCGATGAGATCTGTTGGGGTTGTCTTGATATGATGGCTCATCTTCGAATAACTAGCCTGTGGCGGAATCCAGCCCTCGTGCATCATGAGGATGACCTTGATCAGAGAGATGACTCCAGAGGTTCCTTCGGTATGACCAATGAGACCCTTTACTGAGCCTAAAACCAGGGGCGTAGAGCGAATGGGCCCTCCTAGGGCCAAGCGAATGCTCTCATACTCAGCAGGGTCCCCAACCGGCGTCCCGGTGCCATGGGCTTCCACCACCGAGATTTCCTCAGGCTTCAACCGTGCTCTGCGAACAACGTCGCGGAATAGAGTTGACAACGATGGCGAGTTAGGCACAAACAGCGGGGTGCAGTTTTGATTCTGAAACACAGCTGTGCTGGATATACATCCGAATATCTGATTTCCGTCTGCAATCGCACTGGACATCTTCTTGAGGAAGACACACGCAATGCCCTCTCCGCGACAGTACCCGTCCGCCAGCTCATCAAACGGTTTGCACTGTCCAGTGGGGCTTAGGAACGTCGCGCCGGCCAAGTTCTGGAACCAAATCGGATTGCTCATGATAGCAACGCCACCAGCCAACGCGCCTCCAGTGCACTCACCTGTGAGGATCGCTCGACAGGCCATGTGAATAGCCACAGCCGAAGCGGAGCATGCGGTATCAATGGTCATCCCTGGCCCTGTCCAACCAAAGTAGTGCGAGATTTTACCGGGGATAAAGCTCTTCAGGTTGCCTGTCGCCGTGAACGCGTTGGGCGCGTAGCATGCAACGTTATGCTCATAATCAGCGGCACAGGCACCGATATAGCAGCCGATATGTGTATCCAGATTGGGCGTCGCAAAATAGCCCGACATTTCCACGGCCTGGTATGCTGCCTGCCACATGAGCCGCTGTTGGGGATCCATCGACGCCGCTTCTCGCGGACTGCGCTTGAAGAATTTGTGGTCGAATGCGTCCACGTCGCGCACAAAGTTACCATACCATTTTCGCTGAGTTTCAGGCTCGCGCCACTGCGTCTGAAAGCCAAAACGGCTCTCGGGCACTTCTGTATGCTGCGACTTCCCCTCACAGTTCAAACTCCAGAACTCCTCAAGGTCATCAGCGCCCGCCACTTTGATTGCCATTCCGATAACTGCAATGTCATTGTCATCGGAATCTTGAAGATGTAGCCGCTGGGCATCGGGGTCTAGGACGCTCGCAGACAACCGGAGCGAGTCCTGGTCCAGATCAGCGGCATGCACCAGGTGGGAGCCGAGCTTCCGCATGAGGGACGGGGGCACGAATCGATCGGGGCCAAAAGCGACAAAACGGCAGGAGTCATTGTTCAGGACTGACGCTTGGACCGCTGCAAAGGTATTATACCAATTCGATTGCTCCATGAGGATGCCTCTCAGGGCCAACTGGTGCAAGCTTCCTGATTGAATCGGCTCCCCGTCCACGTTTGTGTAGCTGGGTAGGATCAGATTGGAAGCATCCGGAAGCTGAAAGCCCTGCTCAGCATCACAGAGTGTAATGATCGAGTTCAGGTCGGCGGAGTAGTTTTGGTAGTGGAAGCGTCCCCGGAGGCCAACCTCAGAGGCGATAATCCCAGCCCCTTTGAGCTGTTGCACGAGTGTAGATGCGCTCTGCTGTGAGGTGGTCAAGGTGGCGCGCCTTTTATCATACCGGACTGAGATATAAGCCTTCATGGCAATCAATTAGCATCAAGTTCAGCTGACCGACCGAGAAGACTGAGGAAGAAACCGACCTCTGGGAATTGATCCAGGATGCGAGCGAGGTCGACCCCCTGCTCGGGCGAATTCCACGCTGTTGCATAAGACTTGGCATGTCCGTGGATTTTATCTAATTCATCTTGAGCATCAACCAGAGCCCCAATGAGCATAGCCAGGCGAACGGCCACGGCCCCATACTTCTCAAAGTCCTCCTGGGTGGCGGAGCAGGAAACGGCAAATGCACTTAGAATGCCCGTGCAAAATCCCAGAGTGCTGGTGTTTGGAGGCGCAGAGAACGTGGATACACGGTCCGCGGTGTTATGGGAAGGCAGCCCCAGTTTGATATTCCGTGAGTACTGGGTGAGCTGCGCCAATACCACTAGGGGCGTGAGGAGGGTATTGGGCAGACACGAATTCGAATCTGGATACGCGCCGGTCTTGAACCAACGAGCGAGATCAGCCAGCCATTCGCCGCCATCGATTGCCTGTAATTGTGGCAGATGTCCACAGATCACTGTCCAATATGTAGGAAGCTCAGCCACTGTTTCGAGAATCCAACCGTGTGCATGACCCTCGGAGAGGGTGGATCGGAGCTGATCGAATGAGTGTTTGTTGAAAGAGAGTGACTGGGGCCCAAAGAGCAGGAGGGTATTTCCTGTTGTTGCTGTGCCGCTGCCCATGGTGAAATTACTATGGTGATGAAGGGCTCAGGAAGGGGCGAGGTTATTCAACGGATTAGATAACACGTCAATCCCCGAAGCAGGAACCGGGTAAGAGAAGGGTGAAAAGCAGACTCTGCAACCTTCACAAAAGAGACACTGGATCTTCCACCGTTCAGAGGCCGTTCATATGGGAGCAAGCGCAGGGCACACATTCGTCTGATAACCCCATAAACTGCAGATATACTTCAGATTAGTACAGCTATTCCTTCCGTCTCTGGCTTTCGGATGGACCATTAGAGGGTCGTCGGACTCCCAATCCCGGATCCGAATGGACCAATCGGCCAATCTCCTCCTTCATCCATCAGTCTCGCTCGGCCGTGGAGCATTGATGGCTGAACCCTCCGAATGTCAGCTCCCCGAACAGGGACTTCTCGGCCTCGGAAGGACGCACAAGGCAAAGCTTTGATAAGAAGCGAATACTGTTGAACCGAGTAGATTAATTTCCGCCGACCATAATAAAGACTGGAAACGAATCCACCTCGTGTTCGCCTCAGTCCCCGGTGAATCAGACTGGAGGACGCTGACCACCCTCGCTACCTAAACATCATCAGGAGCGAAGACTAGTGATAGTCAGGAAGTTGAACCGCCAATTCACTCACCCACAAAGCCACAATGCTTCAGTATCTGACGTCCTCTTGAGACATGTAGAAGCTAATTATTTCCCTAGTCTTTAAATCACCGCCTGCAACTTTTCACATATATAGTTAGTGATCTTGGTTGTTACTCGTCACAATGTCGTATCATCTGGAGGCTGGGCCGCCGGGCAAGAAACATCAAAAACCGTTTATAGAAGCGTGGACCTATTCTCCCTGCCCAGGAATGACACCACAATCGTACCTGCTGTTGAATTTGGCCTTAAGAGTAGTTTATGGTCATAATGATTTATTAGAGGATCATCTTGGGAGGGGGCGTACATGGAGTGGGCCTCTGCGATAGATAGAACACCTACTTCAGCTGATGCTTCCAATAGATTGTGCAAGAATATATAGCAAAAGTATTAAACCAGTGAGGCATGCGAAAGATCGCGTAGACCTAATCGTACTGGTTGGAGTCGGGAACAAAAGAGTACGGCGGTCCGGGGGATAGACAAAGTATCATGATGAGGAAACCACACACCAATTCAATCTGACCGAACTCCGTCGGGTTTGACAACGAAGTGAATATTTGGGGATAAGTAACTGAGGATACAGTCCACAACCTCATCGGCAAATCCAAAGTAAAACTTGGGCCGGCTAAAGGTCAAAAGAGCGTCAAATCTTGGATAGATCCTCACGATCACGAGCGCCTGGGTCACGGCTCTTGGCTACACTTAATTTGGAACGTAGCTTCCAAAAGTTCCAAACATATAGAAACCTGTCAGACTAGCCCATTTACTAGGCCCTCTAAGCACAGGCGATAACACCAGGGTAAAACGGCCCTTACCTAGGCGGTATATAAATGAGAAACGTTTGTCGAAGATATGGAGGTATTTTCCTGGATTGATATACAAAGTTGAGTTTGCCTGGTGGCAAATTCATACAGGTCCTAATGCATGGTGGACCAGTTCAGCCTGCCGATCGAGCAATCAGACTTGAGTCTTTTTAATTGCTTTCCCCTTTTAACGGCACCTTATTGGTACGAACCCTGGTGAATCTTACGTCCTACGTCTGCTGAATTAACATACATATACAGGTCACTTTGGATACACTCTATATACGGGCAGTCAACGTTCATAAACATTTAAAATACACTACGTACCCTATTTTTTTCTTTGTATAACTACTGAATTTAGAGATAGCTAGCGTGCCTTTGAGGTGTATCCTTGGCTGGCCTACTATAAATAGGCGGTGTGTTGACAGTCTGAGAAAGCGGTGAGTGGCGGAATTATGTTCAAAAAACTTATGAACGGGAACTGTACGTGTACGGGGTACATTTGCTCCGTGCGGAGTTCGGAGTATACAGCACGATAGTGTTTTGCGGTAGCTTCGATCTCCCTGACTCAACCTGATTAAAGGTGAACCTTTGACCGTGAAATCCTTCTCCAGGTTAGGGACTTGGGAGCATTGTGTGACATTCTGAAATGTTTTCGTGCTTGGATCTCTTAGTGGCTTTTAGGTTATGCGTATCCGGCTAGCCCCTCCGTATTAGCTAGGTTGCTGCAGGGGCCAGAGGATATAACACACCACCACTTAGGTTTGCCCTGGGCACGATAAGAAACTGGTGGGTTTCAAAGGCAAAAGATGGGTCGGCTGGGTGGAGTTATTCATCTATTTTCACCACTATGTCTTAATGTACAAAGTAGACACCGGTGGACGAAGTGCTTAGGTGAGGTAGGCTATCATCATAGTAATGTGGATCCTTCCATGCTCAAATTAAGCGTAGAAAGGTCTACATCAATTAAGGAATTTGCTCTTGTTATCATCCTGTATCAAAGAAGTTTATACTAGGACAAAGTCTCCTCGCAAAGTCGATGGAGAATTGAGTTTTAAAAGGTCCATGGAAACTAATGGCCAAACGAGTGCTTCTGGTACTTTTTAGCATCTAAACCAACGTAGGCCAAGCTAAAGCCAAAAAAGCATGTGCCGCACTGCCGCCAGGTTGCAGAATATCCCTTGGACAGGTAGGAATACGAGGAATCACTATCCTTCTTTACTTCTGCGAGATCCCCCGTTGCTATCGAAGCTCGGTCATCACCGGGTGATCTTTTTCCACCCCGGCGTGGCCTAGCGCTCGTATTCCATCTAGCGGGGAAGGATAATCATAGCCACCAATCTTACATGCATGTAGCCGCGTGGCTTCCATGTGGGTGATTGGTAGTTGCACAGTAAAGCGTCCTTTTAGAGGCTGGAGGATCCCTGAACCTGCGACGCAGCTGCAGAGTCCCATGCGCGACGGCATCCACAATGTGACCCCACAATGTGACCCAATATGCGTAGGCCCGTCTCGATTTCTTGTGAAGCTGCGTTACTCGCAATGAGATCGGGGGGTTTTGCAGATCGCGACGGGATTGCGCGAATCAACTGTGCCCAATTAGACACGGCAAGAGCCAGGATTCCGAGAGAGGGGAGGCAATGGAAGTGAAGGGGGCGAGAATTCGTTAATTTGGATTACTGGAGGTTGACTAGGGAATCCAATGGTGTATTTATTGAATTCAACAACCTCGCCCCAGCTGGTGGGTGAACTGGAAAATACGGGGCAGTTTGTATAAGAAAATGATCTTGTTTAAGCGGCTACAAGTGTCACAGATAGGTATGGAGATGGTGTGGACTCCCGGAGATATAGAGATATGTAATGGTTCGCCGTTGCAAGACCAACAGAATAAAGGGAAAGGATCAACTCCTGATCCAGTGGAAAATGCGCAATGGTGGAAGGACGCTCCTGCGCATCAGAATTCAAACGGGCGTAACAAGCATCTGCAAAAGCCTTTGAGCCCAGCAGGCCCCACGTAGCTGGCCAATCAGGAGCAGGCTCCGAAAGACTTGCCTCGACGAGCTTTTCCCGTCTGCAGTGCAACCAGAGCTTACTGGCTCAATGTGGAGAGAAAGCTTGACCTTGGCGCCCTGGCATAAGTGAGGGTCTTCGTCGGGGCGGCCCGGTTGACAAAGTTGACAGGATGATCCTCCCCTGGAGGTTGCCAACCGGAGCCACCGGAGAATCGATTCACTCGTATTCTCTCAGCGAGCCCGGTAGCTCATAACCAATCAAGGAAGTCAATGTAGTCAAATGGCAAGAGGCCCTGAACTCAGCTCATCATCGATTGCAACTGAAGAACCCTCCGGTCGGGGGTATAGGTCACCTAAACTAGCCCACTCTCCGAGCCATCAACGTGTATCTCCGCTGCGTGAGCATTTTACCCGACCTGGAAGATCTATGCAACTGCCGACATAGGCATTGATCTCGATGTTGTTGATGGAAGATTCGTGTTTAATGCGGCCCTTTTAACGTTAGTATTGAGTAATTGCATGTAGCCTCGCAGCCTCAGGCTTCTGACTGTGTATCTATAATGTAGACCTTCCTGCTCTACCTCCCTCTCTTTCTCTCTCATCCTCTCTCCCGTGCCCTTCGCTTCCTATAAACCTCACTATACGCATCTTCCGTGTTACCTTGATCCCTGCGTACCAACCGCTCGTAGATCTAGACCTTTCTGTGGTTGAAGAGCCTCATTCCGGTTTGGAAAAGCTCCAAACCATCGAGGTAAACGGCGCACCTTCCACCGTCATGAGCCAGCCCACCCCACCCGAATCGGTCGAGGGACAAAAAAGCAGGCGTCTCGCATGTGACCGGTGCCGAGGACAGAAACTGAAATGCGTCCGCGAGGGAGCCTCCGAGACGTGCCAACGTTGTGAGGCCGCAAATGCCACTTGTACCTTTGGACGACCACTGCCCCCAGGCAGGCCTTCAATGACGAGACCAGCGGCGCAGGATATTAGAGTCAATCTCCCAGAACCGGCGCCGACGGTTACCTTTCCACAAGAGGATGCAGAGGATCCTCGTCCACCCACGATTAAACCGTCAGCGGAGAGTCGGGGTTTCCCAGAGCGAACGTGGGCCCCAGCGACCTCGACGGAGGCGGACAACTTTTTCAATCTACTTTACGAGGATGCTGGAGACGTAGATCTGGGTGAAGCCATGTTCGACACCTGGACAACTGCCACGGCAGACGTCCTGGACGATGCATCTTCTTGGCATGCGATGGCTTCGTCCAGCGAGATTGGGGGGGATCATCTACTAGGTGCGAATGCAGCCATATCGACGACATCGGTTGACCGCAGGTCTCAACTACACATTCAGCGTCAACCATTTGACTCCATAGCCCAAGAGACTGCAAGCAAGCATCGACGGATGTCAGAGATGAACAGGTCGGCATCTCAAACCTCGATTCCACCACCGGGGAAGTTAGGGAACGCCGGTAGCGCTCCCCATCCACCAGGAGTCATGCAGAAGCTGATGGAACTGAGCTGCGTCATGTATGATCTGGAGTGCCGCTATCTTCCCCAGTCAGAAGGAAGCCATCTTGTGCCACCTGCATATGATTCCTTTCCCACCCAGCTTGCCGGCCAGGTGCTCCAGGCCGCCATCGATTTCCGGCGATTGCTCCAACAATTCTTTGCGCATGATTCCCCTCCCATGATACGCCAACGAGACCCATCCCTGTCTGATCTGAGTGACATGGACGATGGGAGTGGTCGTGGTGCGCTGGGCTCGTACCCTTCATCTTATGAGCCTATCCCCCGCCCCCCACTTGTCTATTCCTCCTCTTCATCCCCCGAGCGGCCATCATCCCAACAGGTCTCGACAGCCGACAAGCCCACCAGTTTGCAGCTAATTATTAATTATATGCGCCTTCTTCAGTTGTATTTATTGCTGCATAATGCCATCTACGACTATGTACGGCTCACCACCACCGCTACCCGGCAGCGACAACCGATTTGGAGCGACTTGGTGCTCGGAGGCGCCATTCTTGATCAATTCGCGGACATGCAGATCAAATTTGTCTTGCAAGTGGCGACCAGGTTGCTAGAAGATATCGAAACAGCCCTCGGGTTGACAAAGGGTTGTCGGGTGGGCAAGAGGACACCGGCGGAAGGTAGCCGAAGGGGCATCTTGGGCATGCATGTCACCACGCACTTCATCGAGATGTGCATGTCCGAAGCCACAACGGGCCGCGGCGACCACGGTCGAGGGGCCATTGTCCGATTGCGGGATATCATGTACCGGTTGTCGGAAATGCTAGAAACACCAGCGATGGCTTGAAAGAAATGGGAGGTAGTCAAGGCTCGGATCGACTGATTTACAGTCTGTTTCCACAGGTCCGATTTGGTGATTGAGTGATACAAGAAATGATTTTTCAGCCAGGCCAATAAATCTGGGCATAACGACATGGATTACGACAATCAAGCGGTATATACGGAGTACTCCGTACATGCACACATAGAGAAAAGACAGCAGATAGAAAAGGTCAAAGAAGACTAAAAAAAAACTTGCCACACACGTTGCCAATCCTCTCCACACTGCCAGATAACCTAATCAAATGCGACATCCACCTTAAGGGGCCGACAATAAGAGTGTCCTTTCCGTGATGGGGCCTCGCTCTGACTCTCCACGTTTAGTAGCCAGTCCTGCGTACTTGGATCTCTCTCGGATCGATGACCCGTAGTAATAGAACACAAACGGAACTGGTGTGCAAATTAAAGCAAGGAAACCTGGCAGGGATAGCCCCCAGTACACGCCCACATGAGCGAATAGCCCTCGTACAAACAAGGGAAATGCCGCGCTGAAGATTGCCCTGGAAGAGATACAGACTGTGAGCGCCGACGCAGCGAGCATGGTGTAGGTATCGATAAGGTAGTTGGTAGAGCTGATGGTGACCAGAACAACCCCAAAGCCAAATGGTATTCCAGCAGCGGCGTTGACCATCCAAGGAATCTCGGGGCTGGCGGTCCAGGCGAACAACAATAGCCCCAGAACGATCGACACCACACCGATGCAAGACCCCGGTAGACGGTGTTCTGGTGTAGTAGATTGGCCCATTTTCTCCACTATTCTCACGTAGCGCCGGTTATCCCACAGCTGGAAGATAACTGAAAAGAAGAAGCCAACCAACACGCCGACAAAAGCCAGACCACTTTGCTCTTGTGGCCACCCTCGCAGCTCAGTGTACACCATGGGAAAGGCTGCAAATGTGAGATATAGCGTGCCGAACACGATGGCTTGGAAGATCGCCATTAAAAGTAGGATGGGCTCGTGGATAGCCAGTCTAAATGGCAACAACATCGTTAGACTCAGCCAATCGCCGAGGCCGCTGGCCACGCGCTGCTTGTTTTCCACTTCTGATATGTACACTCGATTTGTCACTTGGGAAAGCTTCTGTGCTCGCTGTTGGAGCAAGACTGGTACATAGGTTTCAGGTAAGCAGACTAGTCCTATGACGAGGGCAGATGCAGACAAGACGGCCATCATGCCCATCAGCCAACGCCAGCCAAAGGTTCCCGCCACGTACTCCCCGACGAGTGGACCGGTGAGAGGAGCAAAGAGCGGCACAAGTGCGTAGACGGTGATCGCTAGTCCTCGTTCTTTGGCCGGGAAGGTGTCCGCGATGACTGCCCCAGAGTTGGATAACGGAGCTGCTCCAAAGGCCCCAGAAAGGAACCGCAGCGAGAGTAAAGTGGTAAGATTCGGAGAGAAGCAGATAGCGATATTCACTGCGACGTGTACTGCAGTGGAAAGAATCAGGATGCGCTGGCGACCAAAGATTTCTATCCCCGTTTCGTCAGCTCTACCCACTTTGCATCCGTCAAATCCAATATATTCAGAAGATACCTGATCCTGGTGCCCAGACCAATGGGCCCAAAACAAAGCCAGTGAGAAACAAACTCAATCCTATTGTGGCAACCTCGATACTGGCCTCAAATTCTTGAGCGATTCCCGGAATGCCGCTGACGTAGGCACTGGAGATAAAGGCGACAGAGAAAGTAGAAAATCCAGCGGCGATACAAATCATCCACCGCAGACGGAGAGAGAATTGCATGGGATCCCGTGGATCTGCATTCAAGAAAGACACCAGAAAGGGATCCTCCTGGGTTCCCGCGCCAGGATACTGGTGAGCGACAATGTTTGCTGTGATGTAATTTGGTTCGAATAGCATCTTCCTCCACGATATTCTGGAAGCGGGAAAATTAGGGGATACAGCCATCATGCCTCTCTTGAGCTCAATTGTGGTATATGTTGGTGGCTTAGATCTCAGTTTACGCTTGGAATGGTTATGGTTGTGATGGTAACCCTATGGGCTAAGCATGGCAAATGAGGATGAATATTACCAAAAAGTAGCCTAGCGCCTCTGAAGTGTATAGGCCTACATAGTGACGCAGAAAAGTGCCGACCAAAGCAAAAGGTACAAATATAGGACAGGGGACTCGGTGGAGGCTCTCTGAACATCATTCTCGAGGCTAGAACTCCGTTGGCAGCGGCCTGAATCTCCATTTCCACATGCAATTCTATCATGTAAATTCATCCGGATCCTGCATGGAAATCGATCGACGCTCAGGTCAGAAATCTATCACCCTGCCTGACTACCTGCGGGCGACGCGACTAGATTGTGAGCCTATTACTATTCGATTAATATCATTTCGAGCCTAGTCAAAAGCCACCTTCGGGTCTACAACAAGACTAACGGTCCGGTCTGCGATCTAGCCCTAATCCTCCGACTCGACTGCCCTGGGACATGAAAAAGCCTGATCTGGAGAACAAAGAAAACAAATATCGATCATGTGACTACAAAAAGAGGGTTTTTCGGGTGTAAAAGAAAAAAATAATCTAGAAAGGCAAAGAACGGAACAGCACGAAATCCAAATCTCATACACTCGGTAACCGCTGAGAGATGGTCCCAAACAGGCCAATTAGAAGGTGGTGCATTTCCTATATCCAGTCTACTCTTTCCTGATGCAAGTCCACGCCAGAAACAAGCCTGCGACAGTGCACGCTGTCTTAGCTCGGGAATCGTGATCCGAACATGGGCCAGCATCTCGCCGCGAATGGGAATCTTGAGTGGCTTTCTAAGGTGAGTGTCCGTGCTCACGAGTCCTCGGCGATCAGGCCGGACATACGAGTAAAGTCCGCGGTTCATGCCCGAACTGCATCGGGGGTACGAGATGGACTGATGAGCTCCCTTTGACTCTATGCACACTCTGCGCTCAGGGGCAGGGAGGGTCCAGTTGTTATGTCCGGGCATTGTGGTCTCAGGTCGTCTCCTGGTATTTGCATTATATCAAGGCCGCCCAACGACGGAGGAACAATTCCAACTTGACCACCGTGTTCCTGACGGGTGCATACTCAGTCTTTTGCTCCAGTGTCTCTTGCACGTTCACACTTCATTTTTTTTACCATTTCTGTTCGGTTCTTCAACCCGACTCCTCCGCACCACCCAGCATGGCCGTCAATCGCTCCGTGTGGCAGGACACCCCGGGTGTTCCTGGCGAGATCCGAGAGAGCCCTCTCCTCACCGACCTGGGAGACCACAAGGTGCTGGTCAAGGTGCATGCCTGGGCGATCAATCCTTGCGATGCCATGCTGCAAGACAAGCCGCTGCCCATCGTCAAGTATCCGGTGATTCTGGGCCAAGACGTGGCTGGTGTCGTTGTGGCAGTTGGATCTGCTGCCAGCGCCAAGTTCCAAGTGGGGGACCGCGTGTTTGGTTTCTCCTTCAACAACGGATTCCAGGAGCATGTACTGCTGGAGTCTTTCCTGATGGCCAAGATCCCCGAGAACCTCTCCTTCACCGACGTCGTGGTTTTCCCTCTCTGCGTTTCCACTTCCTCGTTTGCTTTGTTCTCCAAGAACTTCCTGGGGCTTTCTTTGCCCTCATTGACTCCTGCCAGTAACGGGCTGTCTGTTCTCATTTGGGGAGGCAGCTCCGCCGTGGGAAGTAACGCGATTCAGCTTGCCAAGGCTGCTGGATACGAAGTAGTCACTACCTGTTCGGCTCACAACTTTGACTACGTCCGCAGCCTGGGTGCCGAAAAGGCCTTCGATTACCACAGCCCTTCTGTAACCGATGATCTCGCCGCGGAGCTCGACAAGGGCACTTGTGCTGGCATTTACCTGGCCGCGGGAAGTGTCGCGGATGCGTGTCAGGTCTCCCACAAGTCCAAACAATCCCTCTTTGTCGCTTCCTCTAATCCCGTCATGCCCGGTGATGCACCAGATGGAGTAGAAGCCAAGATGACCCTAGGCTCGGGTGGCCTGGAGGCTGTCCTAGAGATCCTCCCCGCGTCTTGGGGCGGTTTTCTCCCCGATGCCTTGGCATCGGGTCAATACAAGATCGCACCGCCACCAGAGGTGGTTTCCACCAAAGGTCTTGAGGGGATTCAGGAGGCATTGGATATATGGAAGAAGGGCGTTTCGGCCAGAAAGTTGGTGGTCGTGAAGGACGAGTAGACCTCGGGATTGATAGGAAACATCGTATCTCTTGGCAGTAATGGCCTGCACGAGTAGATGGCCACAATATTTGCTATACTTCACTTTACAAACTCTTTCCAATCAGTATTTGCTTCGTCACTAGTTTTTTTCGTCAATTTTCATTTAGATGCTCATGTTGCAAACAGATGTCCAACGGGATCAACTGGTGATTTACCAGCAGCAGCTCCCGGACGTATTTTCGTTCACTCCCGGTAGGTTGGTTTACATTCAATCGTGGAACTCAATTGTTCACAGCTCCGTTATTACTAGGCGGGACTACTAAGTATCCATTTAGGGTCTAGGTACACGCCGACCTGATCAATTGGGAGGCTGCATGGCCACTTGGAGACCACCTTTCAAGGCAAAATCGCCCAGGCATCCTTAACTATTTTCAAATTCTCACATTATCTTTCAATGCAGAATATTATCAACCTATCAAATGGATACCTAAAGTAAAGAATCTCGTACATTTTTATCAGAGTCCATCCAAAAATGTAGAAGGTTTGACGAAGGTGTTAGATTCCATAACCTCGTGAATATGTAGTTTAACACGCGGCGCGGGTGGCCGATTAATCCACTTAATCCACTGAGAACCCCACCTAACCAAGGAATGCAGAAAATATGGAAAATCAGGTAAATTTACTCCGTACCTACTTACCTTTTATACATACCAGCCAGGGAAGGCCCTAACGGAAACAGATTACCTTAAAATTTCTTGAGGAAACAACCGCTTCAACGTAATACATAAGTAGGACCTACAATTTACAAAGCATTTAAATTTTTGATTTTTGTTTTGCATCCAGGAATTTGAAGGTAATTTCCATGAGAGATTGCGAACAAAGCAGCCCTGATTTTTGAGTGTCGAGAACATGTCGAGAACAGGTTAAGAAAACTGACTGATGGTCCTCTAACTTGTACCGTCTGAATCGCCTTCCCACCCCTTATTCCTTCATGGGAGCGGCTCAGGACCACGAATTTTAGATGGTGCCTATTGTTTCGATAGTAAGTGCATCGGTACATAATACCTATCACTGTTTACTTTCCTCTTGTGTGCATGTATACCTTGGCACCGCCAACTATAAAGCCCCCAAAGAAGATTCGAATTCTTATAGGGACACGAAGTAGAATATTTCTAACATCTAGTGAAAGTTGAATATTGAGATTATAGGAGCGCTGCATTATCCCATTAGAATTCATGCTTACCTCCAATCAACATGTCAATTAGCTTTTCACCCCGAGAAATATGTGGCCTAGTGAGATCATTTCTCGACCCAACCATAATTCTGCAATAACACGACCATATTCGGGTACCGGATGCTTATTTTACACCCCTCGAGTCTACACATGAACATAGCCCTACGCCGACCGGCGACCTAGCGGTGTATTTCCAGTCGGAGGGTTTTAGGCCGGGTCCACGCGGTTATTCCGAGCGCCTCCGATGCGGTGATCTGTCCGTTAACCATCAAGAATCCAAGAAAGAAAACATGAAGAATGCCAATTCTGGGAGAATTATTTTTTACCCCGATATCATTACATTAACAGCTTCTGGGGCCTTTGTGGTGCCTCGATCCTCGCTGCTGGGCGGCTTTTGCATCCAACTGTGCGGAGGTCTCTGCCTTTGTTTCTCTGTTCTCCATTGCTTTGGATTTTCTCCTCAAGGGCACACACGTCTTGAACACATTTTAATTTTCAAAAAAAAAATGATGGACTCTGAACTCAGCAGCGATGGGTTCCTACCTCTGGTAAGATCATTCACCAGGGAGAATTCGTTGAACGACTATTTTACTCACAACATGGTCGCCTCTGCGGCCACAACGATTGCGATCATCCTTGCTCTTCTCTATTGGATATCTTTGCCTCAGCCACTCCCTGGAATTCCATACACAAAGAAGTCTCGATGGAATCTCTTTGGCGATGCATTCGATTTTGTTCAGTATACAAAGGACACTGGCGAGGGCTTCCGATGGTTTGCCACCAAGGCTGCGGAACTTAATAGTCCAGTTTTCCAGGTCTTCCTCGCTCCATTTAGTAAGCCTGTTGTGGTGGTTGCCGACATCCAGGAGTTGATTGATATCTCCTCGCGTCGAACCAAGGAGTTCGATCGCGGTGGCTTCTTGTCGGGGTGGGTTGGGATCCTCTTCCCGGAGGGCACCATTTCGATGCCTTCTCACGATAAGTTCAAAGACCAGCGGAATATTTGGTCCTCGACGATGACCAGTCAATTTTTGAACTCTGTCTCGGCCAAAACAATTCACCACCATACGAGTAGTCTCATTCAACTCTGGACCACGAAGGCTCAGCGGGCCAATGGACACCCCTTTGAGGTGTCGGATGACGTTAAGCAGGTCACATTTGACATGGTAAGCATTATTCTGTCCGCTCCTTGTTTCCCGCACCAAGAAAAGGCTCTAACATTATGGCCAGTAAGTTGCTTACTGTTCTGATTGTCCTCGATATAATATGTGATTCGTAGCGGCAAGGCCTCGCGCATCGGCCACGCCATCTCTAAGAAAGCTGGAAGGCTACATGTCTAAGCTAACATATGGTAACATCAGGATTTGGACTGCAGCGACAGGGGATGATCTGGGTCTTATAACCCGTCGCATCAAGGCGGCGAAGACAAGCCCCGAGGCACCAGAGAGCAATCGTGACGATGCGGTGGAATTCTGTGACCCCTCTGATCTGCCCGAGATTGTTGAGGCATGTGAGACCTTGGTCGAGCATTTAAAGAACATGCGGGGCTCTGTGTGGTTGTTGGCCACCAAAATATGGGCGTGGATGACTCCGTCGTGGAATCGCGCGTGGCGGATTAAGGAAACCGTTATGCTGCGTCTGATTGAGACTTCTCGGGAGCGATTTGGCGAGTCTCAATGCGCTATGGACGAAGTCTTCAAGCGGAGCGCATATCTAGACGAAAAGGGTCGCAGCTCCTCGAGTCATCGGGAGATGATCGACGAGACCTTTGCCTATATCGTGGGTACGTGACCTCCGCTATAAGTTAGCTATTCCTTCTGCTGACTATCTAATTTACTCTACAGGTGGGCATGAGACGACACAAGATACAACAAAATGGAGCATGAAGTACCTCAGCGCAAACATCGATAAGCAAAAGAAGCTGCGAGATGTGTTGTTGGGGATTTGGCCCAATGCCAATGCAAAGAACCTGCCATCTTACCAAGAAATCATCTCTGTCACACACCCCTATGTTGAGGCCAGCATCCAAGAGTTGATTCGAATTGCTCTGACTGCTCCATCTTGGCATCGCCGTACAATCCAGGACGTTGTCGTCCTCGGCCACAGGATCCCTGCGGGAACTGACGTCTTTGGAGCACCCAGCGTCCAAAGTATCGAGGATATGGATGACTTCCAAATTGATCCTGCTCTCCGCTCTGCCACTTCTCGTCCTCGAGCTTTGGGGAAATGGGTGCGGAATACCAAAGGGCAGTATCAACCCGAACGGTGGCTGGATGAAGAGGGAAAATATGACGCGTATGCCGGCCCCATGATGCCCTTTGGAGCCGGTCCTCGTGGTTGTTTTGGTACTACTGTCCTTCCCCTAATACCCTCGGGTGGATTTCATGCTAATTTACCCCCAGGGCAAAGGTTGGCACGGTTGGAGCTGCGTATGATGATTGTCATGCTCGTCCTGGCTTTTGAATTCCCCGCTATCCCAGAAAAGTATGCCAGCTTCAGGGCAGAGGAGGTCATCAACAGAGGACCTCATATCACTTATATCAGGCCAATTGTCCGTATGTAGCATTTGAGGCCTCATCGAATGGAAATGGCCAGAGAGATGCGCAGAAGAAGCCAAGGTCTATCTAAAAATGCGGAAGAGGTAGGCGAATAGATAGTGCCTAGTCAGTAGGGATGGGAAAACTAGTACTTGTTATTAAACTTTTCCATGATGCACAGTTTAAGCTGTTTAACGTATTCCAAGAACGGCTACATTTTAGTACAAAATCAAGAGGTCAAGCTTGGGCTCGAACACTTCAATGCCCGACGCAATAAGATATCACGAGGTAACTTATTTATGGGAGAAGCGAAAGCACCCAAAAGAAAAACACAAGCCTGCGGATGGGAGACGTGACGCGCGCATATGTGTGTGAGTCAGAGGTAGGAGATCTAAATTACATTTACGTCTCCGACGGTTGGCATCAACGCCGCAGCCATAGAGGGATTGTCACGAAAATCTCAACAGGAGTTATATTATCACGATAATATCGTGACTGAGAGTCCCTCGTTGTATTCGGGAGAAAATGCTGATTGAGCCCCATCAGAGCTGCCGTTGGGGACTAGTGGGGATTCTAAGATAACCAAGTGCTGCTTATACCAAAGAGAAATTGATACTAAAGCTAACGCACCGCCCAATCTTGTTTCATTTATTTCACCTCAATGACCGCAGGTCCATAAACAGTTGCATTCGTAACATCCTCTGCCGTGATGAATGAAGGTCGATCCCACACAATGGCCGCGAGAGTCAGTCCGTGCATCACATTTGATGCGAACGGAAAGTTTGCGGTGATCCGTGTCACCGTCTGACTGGCATGTTCAGGAATAGGAAGCATCTTGTCCCTCTGCCCCGTCCAGCTAGAGCTCTCCGGAGTGAAATCGACAATTGTAAACGGCACAATGGTAGGCACCAACGCACCATTGATGAAGGCCACCCGCTGATGCTCCGGGTCCACCCTCCCGGGGACGCGGAGAGTGATTTGACCTGTGCCGACAACATGGCCCATGACATCCAAGGCGGGGAAAACCTGGAGGGGGATATCTTCCATGTTCGGACAACTTCCCGGGACGATGAATCGTTGCATCCAGCTGAAGGCAAAATCTCGCGTGGACGATGTCAAGAACGGCTCTGCACTCGGAGGCTTGCCCTGCAATGATCGAAACCAACCCGATTGCTGGCCTTCCTGTCCCAACGCTTGCGCCAAGACATACATGATCGAATTTGAGTTTGCACCCAAGTTCTTTGCGGTCCGCTGTTGGATGTTGATTAACAAGCCAATATACATATCGGTGAATGTCTGGGCAAAGGCGATCGCGGACGAGAAGTTGGAGACAGGAAAGACGTATGAGCAAGGAAAGATGTGGCCCCCATTTGTGAAGTGCCGAACGGCGTCATTGGCGTTGTAGGCATGCATCTCCTCTTGCTAACCATCACGATATATACAGTTAGTAACCTATGGTTCACTCACAACCAGCTTGGTCCCGGATATTCAAGCAAGCAAGGAAAGATGGGTTCGCCTTACCGCTTGAATGACCTTCAGGAAATCCAGAATAGTACGCTCTTGGCTTGCACCCAGCTCGTAGCCGGGGACCCGATCGGAGATGTTGGCGATTAATTGCGTGAAAAATGCAACCTCCATGAATTCGTTGAATGCTTGAAGCTTCCAGCTAGTCAGGGAGTCAAGATCAAACTTAGGGGCCAGAGGCATGTTAGTGAAGTTGCCGCCGGCGGTGGTAAACAACTCTTCCAAAGCCTGTTCCCCCGGAAAAGGGAATCCATTACGCAGAGGAAAGCTGAATGTATCGGCCTTCACCAAATGTGCCATGCCGCACAGCATCTGGATGAAGGTCACACCGCGCATCTTGCGTTTATCGCGTCTCCTGGAGCAGGTTTGCGAATGACTTGCCGGGTACGCATGGAGAATACCGGGCATTCCATACCCAAATAATATAAGATATCTGGTTCCTCGCGATGTGTTATGCCGACCCCTGCCAGACGCCGATTGGCGGATTCGGAACTCTGAAGCAATCCCCCGAGTCCGGTGACACTAGTGTAGGCTACCCTCCGAAGCCTCGTGTCATGCATGTTTTTAATCCGCGCTCAAATAGAGGAGAACCTAGGGAATTGGTAAGGACACCACATTTTTTTCAAGTAACCACACCACAACTGATTAATGTGACCCACGCCACTGTACTTAAATCTAAACGGCACGTCACGCCAGGGGTATGGCTTCCTTGGGGAGGAAAGGAAAAAGGGTATCTGAAAAGTGATGGCTGCTTACTATTCGCGGGACCTGGGCCTTCTCTGTGAGATATGTGTGCAGGACCCGCATGGATGCGCCATAGCTAAATTCCTCTAGTTTAATCACTGAGAAAACATCGATGGTTGCTTGATCACCGTTGACAACTTCTATGCCAAGTTCATAGCATCCATGATGCCTGTATTCATGCCCTGGCCACCGACCAGGCTGTGGATGTGAGCAGCGTCTCCGACTAGAAACGCTCTGTTGCTACGGAACTTGTCTGACACGCGGTGATGGCTGCGGTATGTTGAAAACCAGTTGACCTTTTGGATCTCCATTTTTGTATTTTTCTTGATCTCAGGAAGCACGTCCTCAAACGTAACTTCGGGTTGAAGCTCTGAGGAACCGGTCTATGTGGGATTGGTCCTGGGAATCGTTGTTCCAATAATTCGGACATGGCGCTCCTCGACATAAGGTAAAATCAAATTGAACGTGTCATCGACAAAGGTCAGATGCGCTTCGCAGTTAAACATAGGACAGACTCCCTTGGTCTTCGGCTACGATATCTGCAATATAGAAGAGGGGCACGTAAGTGTCACCCTCATAATTTGCACCGATCCCATGCCGGACCACCGAGTCAGCCTCGTCGCATTCAACAATATAAGCAGCTTTACAGGTTGATTCGTCCCCGCTCGCATGCAACAGTTTTTCAGTGACGCTCGAGCCATTGTCCACAAATTCCTGTAGCTTGGGTTTCCTTTCGACGAAGAAACCGAAGGATTTCAGTCGCTTCTCCAGCAGGCGTTCATGCTCGCATTGTGGGAAAGTGAGCAAATACGGGTACGGAGTCAGCTCTGTGCCAAATTCACGTAGGTTGACATGGGCTCGGTGAGAACCATTCACCCAAAAATTGGTGGCTGGAAGCTGATATCCACGTTCGATCAGTTCGTCTGCCAGGTCGAGTTAGCGATACAGCTCGATAATGCGGGCGGGCACGGCGAGCGCGCGCGAGTTGTGCGCAGGGCCGTCTCCTTGGTCGATAATTCGGAGTTTGACCCCCTGAGCATGAAGCCAAAGAGCAAGAACCAGGCCAGTTGGTCCTGCTCCAGCTATTAGAATATTAATGTCAGGAAGATGGTGGTCGGCATCGTATTAACCTGAACGGTACACACGTATGTCCTAAAATCAGCCAATTGGATGCATTTGAGTTGTGAAGCAAAGTACAACGTAGGGTGTGATAATTGGACGAGTAAGGATGCAAAAATATGTGAAAAAAAAAAGACGTTGAAAATCGTAGCAGTATTGATCACGAGGAACATCCGTCATGAAGACGAAGCCACACCTGGCCTACGCTCAAAATAGCAATGCTCTTGTTTATTTGCCTTCCAAAAAAAGTCAAGGAAAAACATACAACAGCCAGGATTCGCATGTGGTCACCCACCATACTACTAACTGGCCGGCGTGTGGCTTAAGTACGGCTGAGCGGACGGGAAGCCCTGTTCTCCACACCCTATGGTCGTATGTGCTATACATCAACTTATAGTGGATGATATAAACATCACAAACTATTGTAGAATCAGTGCGAAAGTGAAGTGGAGCTAGGTGATAATAAAGTCTAACGTAGGTACACACGTATGTTCGGTAGGATCAGCTAATTATATATGGAGAGCAGATTCGGCGACTTTAGCAGTAAATTTATTATTGTTGAACGGTTTATAATTTTCCATCTGAAGCGCGATCAGTAAGAGAAAGATAATAGTATTGCACTCACTTTAGCTTAATTTAAAACGTTAACTTATTCACTAGATTAGGTTAATCTTCGAATGGCATGTTATAGGTCATTCGAAAAGTGATCAATTCGGTACAAAGGACGAAAGTATCAAGGCCAGAAAGAGAAAGAAGGAAGGATCAGAATCATGGGGGATCTCAGTTGATATGCTTCCCCATGATTGCCATGTTTGTTTGTTCATCAAACACCCTCCATCTCCTCCTTATCACTAAGTCAACAGTCATGCCTCCGCCAACCGTCACACGGCATTGATGTAGGGAGCTTTGTTCAGATTTATACCTCCCTTAAGAAAAGGCAGCCTCGGTCAGACCTAAGCTCCCGGGAACCTAGAAGAGTATCTCACCCGGACAGACTATTTAGTTCAATAATTTTGAACAAATAAAGGAATACTCTGACTGTCCTAGGAGCAATGGTGGACATATACGAATAGACGATCTTACCTTCACCCGTTTATATCCTCTCTATCTGGGAAGAATGGCATGACGTCAAAATCACGAAAGGTCTTTAGCTAAGTAGAAGGACTATAGAATTAGAAGTGTCTAGAAATTTTCATAGAGAGATCTGAAAGTGTCGAACTAAAGTGAAAGAATATACGAAGTCCACTAGGTAGTACACAATTATCTCCGTAGTTCCGCAAATCTGGCCGAGTATTAGAACGGAAGGAGACCGCCAAGAGTTGCAGGACCTTACCCAGTATGTATGCATAACGTTGATCTTGATGCGGGGTATCGTCTGTCCAGAATGCTTCAAAATACTTATGCGGAGATTCAGCCTGAATAGACAGGGCAATGGGACAATTACAATGACACTGCTAGAGTGTCAAACTCCGCTTTTATATTGGCGGAAACAACAGGCTGGCGGAATGTGCTGACAGAATCGAATCTTTCGAGGTTGGACTTTTGCATGAGAGTCTAGATGTTCGAATACACTTTTCTTAGGAATATTCGATATAGCCGCCTCAATTGAGTGGCATTCAGCCGGTCCTTAGGCAATGACTCGTAGATTGTGACATGTTCAATATATACCGTGATGAATTCGATGCCGCTTGTTCTCTCAAGTACGTGCATTGGAAGTATACTTCTCCTTGGGTAGTAGACTTGGCAAAACAATATTCCCACCAATCCGGCCCCAACGATGAGACCCATCCAATCCACGACCAGCCAGCACAAGAGCTAACACAAAGTCCATAATGATTGACTTTGCGGTACCCTCGCAATGAAATTGGGACCACATGTGATAGAATTAAAGCTGTAAGAGCTGCTTCCATTCCCGGTCACGCATAACTCTCACTAGGCACTAGGACTCCTATGTCGTGTTGTATGTGGTTTACATTTTCGATGTCGATTTTGGAAAATTATTTCAATATTGCAAACGACCTCGATTCGAACGGAATGACAATCTTATCAATCCACTCAATAACTAAGCCACCGATCCACTTTTTTAGCAAAAGCCACACACCAATCATCCACATATATCGTATAAAAATGTGATGCACAAATAACCACCACACCAAGCAAAATACCCGTCGTCCACCAAGCAACGTGAAATGAAAAAGGATCAGCACCCAACGCCGCACCACTAGTCCCATACTCCTGCCCACTCAACATCGAATAAATCAAGTCCCGCAATGGATTCCTGCACAATTCATAAATGGTTTCATGAAGCAGATACAACGCGAACGAGATCTTTCCCAGATACTGGACTGGTCGCGTGTTAAGCGGTCGTTGTAAACAAGGCAATTCCCCGATGGCGTAGACCAACATGGCCGATCCGATTGTTTTCCAGCAGAAGTGGTATATGTCCCAGTTATCCTTCCAGCGTGCTGGTTGGAGCACAGAGAGGAATTGGTATCCTGGGGGTAGGTGACCGTCGTTGCTGAGGCAGAGAAGATAGTATCCGGCGATGAAAATGAGGATAGCACCAATGCGTGAGAAAGTGATGCAATTAGGTCTTCTTGACTTCAGGTTACCACATCGACGCTTACCACCCCATGAGCCTAGACGGAGGGGTGCGGTGAAGAATGAATTAGGTCTGTCGTCGTCTTCAAATTCAGCCATCTCGAATTCGGCGTTGAGAGGTTCATCCGAGGGCAAAGAGGCAGTGGTCGTAGTAGCCTTCTCGGCCAGCCAGAGACCCCAGATGAATCCAAAGATGTCCCAGTTGCCATACCAGAGGAAAAACGATGCGATGATCGGAAGACTGTAGAACCTCGATTTTGCCCGCCAACCCGAGAGTCCGACAATAAGGAGGTAGACAACGTTCGACCCTCTAAACTCAACCGGCATAGTCCATAGCTGGCCATTCAGAGCTCCCCGATACTCAAATGCAATGATGTTTATACTATCAGCCATGTAATTGAGCACCGACGTGAAATGTTTCCAGGGAGCCGTCCATGGTTTGGGCAGTGTATCGAGAAAGCCCTGATCAAACGGCCAGTGATACAGATCAAAAAAGTAGAAGATCTGGGCGAGACTAGCCGTGACCAGCACCGGCAGATAGATGCGAAAAACTCTTCGCACAATGGCAGACGAAGCTCGTGCCAAGAATTGGGGGCTATTTCGAGCTTTCAGGAGACTGATTGAGATCGCGTAGCCGGAGATAACCATGAACAAAGTAACCATTCCATGGGCAGAGAAGAGGATTCGGATTGGAGGTAGTTGGACGAAATGACGGTTTCCCTCGGGCGGAACGGTCCAGAAAGACACAAAGGGGTGCCACACGTCGCTCATAAAGAAGTGATCCGCGGCTACGATAGCAGCTGCGATGCCGCGGAGGCCGTCGAGCCATTTGGTGCGCTCCATGGGGGAGGAGAGTGTGTTGATCTCCTATTCTTTTCCAAATTTCCCCCCATTCACCTCGAAAATGCTATGATTCCATGAGCTTGGGAGGTGTGAGTGTTGGGGCTCAGCTTTGATATCTGATGTGAGCCTGGAGAATAAAAAGGGTCCACGCTAAGCCGCAAAACTGTTATACCAATCACAACGTACTCTATGAGACATACTACCCTATTCAGTCTAGCGCACCATCTTTGGCTTAGCGTGGGTCTAGAATAGATCTTCAGGTAGGAATCTAGTCATGATACTTCGTCAGGCTCGATGCGGGTAGAAGGCCAGGTATCCTTTTCGTAGATATTGGGATCATGATAACTGATTTTTATATAAATTTAAAACTGGTCATTTTTGGGTGCTACATTCGGCCTCGCAAGTTCTTCCGACCGTTAGAATTCACCCTCCCAGGTAGCTGAATTAACATTGGCAAGTCTAAGTGAGTTCAAGTTCAGTTTGAGAGAAGAACTCACATGCTCATGGACCTACAATAAAATTGAGAGACCGAGAAGCATCAGACGCGAGCGCGAACTTTAATCGCCTCCCATGCTTGGACTGCGACCCACGCCAATCAATCACCCTAACTACGCAAAGGTGTGATTCTACCTCCTGGTCGTTTAATCATAGCGGATATCATGGCTGAAATATTGCTAGGAATTAATAAGAGCAGGATTGAACATGTTGTTACTGAGTACTCACTCAAAGCTTTCTAAGTCCTTTCTTATCTTCACATCTGATCTCACGTCCCATGGTACTCCAAGAGCACCCTGTTAGTACCGAATTTTGGTGGCAGGGACTACTATATGGAAGAACACAAATACCTTCGTGACTAAATTTGACTCGGGTAATTGAACCACTCAAGTCCAAACACCAGAATCTCTCTGGGATACACACATTTATCCAGATCTGTGCTCGTATCCGGAGTCGCACGGTGTCAGCAAGGAGCCGTCGAAGGTACAGCAAACAACCTTGCTCTTCTCAGTGACCCGAATCACAGATTTTCGCAACAAGCCCAACCTCACAAAGTCCAAAACCAGTCATAATCAAACTCTAACAAGCTCAATAACATCAAGAATCCTCTCCCTATTTCTCCTTATTTCTCCTTCACCCCATCTAACATCACACCACATCACAAATAAATTTTTACCGGGGGACCAACCACGGCCCGATCATGCCACCCGAAGAAAAATCCCACCACCAGCAGCTGAGCAACAACCAACAAATCAATCCACACCAAATTCCAACCACGATAACAACTATCCAAAAAAACATCCAAATAACCCCTGCGCCTCTCGGTTAGTTCCGAAACTAACCTACAGCTTTCATACAAAAAAAGGCTATGAATCCTCGGAAATTTTACTCCCGCGTGGTTCGGTCGCGACCACACCACACCACCTGTGTCCATCGACGTCACGACTAATAATTATTGTTCATGGTGGCACCGATAACCCCAGACCCAAGTGCCCGGGCGTGAGATCATGTCACCTATACGCGGTAATCAGCTTCATTTGCCGCTTTATGACTGGTTCAGCTTTTAGTCTATAGAATTGTCTGTTTGTCGGGACCAGTATGGGCGTGGTTTGGTTTGGTTCGACCGGTGCGATGAAGGTGGTACCATGTTCGAAGGGGATCTTGCCATCCATGTGCTATGAGCCCTCTTGAGTGAGGTTGTGGTTTGTATACTACGTAACTGTGTACATTCCGTGGGATTTTCGCGTGGTAGCAGGTATATAAGGAATGTATCGTTGAGCTTGGAATAGATTTTACTTTTGTTGTTCATCAACGATATTTCATATCTACTCGAGAGTACACTTGTACAAACCTTCTACTTGGAACCTACTACTTCCATCTTATATACCTACCTACCTACCTATCAACCATCAACAATGGGCTCTACATCAGAAACTTCCAAGACAGCCCGCCTGAAGAATGATTTCGGGGCTGATTACTGGGTTCGGAATAAGGAGACGCATAGGGTGAGTACTAACATCATTGCTACTATACTTCTCTGTTAAATCAACCTTTTACTGATAATGTCTGAATCAAACAGCAAGCCACCGCTGGACGAGGTCTCTTCGCCGGTCTCCAAGATGTCAAGCACTACAACGTCGACCATGGCTGGGCGCGTCGTAAGTCGGGCGATTCTCAGACTGGATTACTTGGGTCTTTGTGGAATAAGTACGCATTAGTCGTCCTCATATAACTTCCTTGAGTTGCGCGATGAGATGTGTTGCTGACTTTACTTTGGCAGGTTCGTTGGTGGATCGGCCTGAACCTCTGGGGTTCTTTATTCGTCTCTGAGCAAGGAGGACACGCTAAGAAAGAAGTCTGATTTTACGATTTTGCGCGTTGAGAACTTTGGTGGATGGAACGTTTGATATTGGTGATTATAGCTTGGGAGTTATGGTGTATTTTCTGGATTTGTATGCTGCAAATAGTCATCGATTCGGATTTGTGTAACAAATCCGTTCACGGGAGCTAATTGGCACCTGACACTTCATTACTCTTTGATCTGTGGAAGATAGACCTGCATGTCGAGATGTTCTACCATTTACAAGGGATTCATCCCAGTCCACAAAGGACACTATCAATCATAGAATATTATAAAGCAGCAATGTAGTTAACATGAATGGCCCTTCCCCCGTAGTCCTACGAACAACTCGAACCCCCATCCATATTTCTCCAACATTAAATCCCCATCATAAGCAGATACTGGGGATAATGTGAATATTGTAAATCAATTGATCTATCTTAATGAAAAGAAATGCTGAATAATATGTACAACAAACTCCAAACACCCAACCCAACCCCACAATATTTTGAAATAAAATCACGAAACTAAAGCCAAGTAGTCACACTCTAGCTTTTGCGGGTTTCTCACTCCCAAGAAGTAATCTTCATAGTACCCTTCTCCTGCAAATTCTGATGCATCTTAAACGCCTGGAACAACAAATGCGGCTCATGACCCATGCCCTTCCTCAGACACTCAAACTCCGCGCGATCGAGGTAATCCGTCAAAATAGGCCGATAATCCGGATGAGCGCACTGCTTGATAATAACGCGCGCACGCTCACGCGGCGACAAACCACGCACATCCGCCAGACCCTGCTCAGTCACGACGACGTCCAGATCATGCTCGGTCTGGTCAATGTGTGTGGCGAAGGGAACGATGCAGCTAACACCGGTGGGATCGACTTTGCTGGGCCGTGTGGACGGGGTATGCATGATGCTGTACTTGGAGTTGCGGAGGAAATCGGCCGAACCGCCGAGGCCGTTGAGCATGCGTGAGCCCATGACACAAGTGCTGTTGGCGTGGGCGTAGATGTCGACTTCGACGGGGGTGTTCATGCCGATGACGCCCAGGCGGCGGATGATCTCCGGGGAGTTGGAGACTTGCTGGGAGCGGAGGAGGAGTTTGCCGGCGTAGCGCTCCCAGTTGTCGTAGAAGCGCTTGAAGCCGTCTGGCGAGAAGCGGATGGAGGTGGCGGTTGCGAAGTCCAGGTTGCCGCTGTCGAAGAGGTCCAGGAAGGAATCTTGTAGCACCTCGGTCCAGACCTTGAGGTTGGTGAAATCGGCGCCGCCCTTGCTGAGACCGCCGACGACGGCGTTGGCGATGTTGCCGATGCCGGATTGGATGGGGAGGAGGTTCTTGGGGAGACGGCCGTGCTTGACCTCGTGCTTGAGGAACTCGATCAGGTTGGTGGCGATGGCCTGGGAGCCCTCGTCTTCGGGTGCGTTGGGCTGGGTCTGGTCGGGGTAGGTGGATTCAACGATGGCGACGACCTTCTCAGGGTCGACGGGGATGTAGGTAGTTCCGATACGGTCTTCGGGGGCCATAATCAGGTATGGCTTACGACCGGGAGGAAGATCAGAGCCCACGATATCGTGCAGACCCTCAAACGAGGGACTTGAAGTGTTCACCTCGATGATGACCTTATCGGCCATCTGGACCAACTCCGGCGAAGCACCAACCGAGGCACCGGGAATAATCCCACCCTCCTCAGTAATCGCAGAGGCCTCAATAACAGCCACATCGATCTTATTATTAGGCTTGTTCAGAGTATAGTAGCCCTGAACCAATCAAAGAGAAAACGGTTAGCGCCGATCATATCCCAACTTTCCGCTCTCCGCGGCGGGAATCCCCGAAGCCGCAGTACGACACATCCATCGAAGCAGACTTACATAGACCAAATCCGAGGGAAACATGCTGAGATGCTTATCAAAGAACTTAATCTGTCCGTTGTTGATACCCTTGGCGATTTCCTTTCCGACCTGATGCGGGCTACGGCGCTCAATCATGTTCAGGCGAGCCCAACGATTCTCCGTCTCTGCGCCGGACGAAGCACCCACGAAGAGGGTGTATTTGAGTTGGCCCTGTAGATTGTTCTTTTCGACGTGGTCTGCGAGCGCGGTGGGAACCATCCTATGGTGGGAGGGCGAATTAGTGAAAGCTCCAAAGTACTTCAGCGCGAAGGGATTGCGACGTGAGGAATGTAAAGCCCAATTGCAGGATACGATACGTACTTGGGATATCCCACGCCCGTGAAACCGGACCAGCCGATGTATGAGCCATGGGGGAACAGATGAATGAGATCCTCTGCCTTGGCCAGTTTATTGAGGTAGGAGGGCCGACGGACTCGGCTCTTGAGCATGGCGGAAGCAGCCATGCTGTATGAGGAGGATATGTAACCAGAAAGAAAGAAACAAAAAAAGAAGCTACTCCAGCGGGGGGGTTGAAGAGTGGAGAGGGTCAAACGTTCGTAGAAGGAGGGGAAGAGTGGAAGAGAGAAAAATGGCCGGAGCTTGGGAGGGGGGAAGGAGACGAGAGGTTAAATAAGGTCGAACAACTCCCACGGGCAGCCCAAATAAAGGACTGGAAGGCCAAAAAAAAAAAAGATCCACTGGAATGAAGGAAAAGAATAATACCGGAAGAAGGGAAGCTCTGGTCATCCAGCACCTTAATTGTGGTACTGGTTACAGGAATCTGGATAGATTCTCATCCGCTGGCTTCCTGTCTGGTTCCTGCAGTTGCTATATTATCACCACAATTCCTTGTAGGAGTAAAATCAAATAGATAGATAGACTCATAGATACACTCTCCATTCAATCCTCCTCTTCCATGCCCAATTGCCTCTTCTCCCACCCCCTGACAAGCACCAAAATCAGAACCTCTTTTTCCTCAAATCTCCACCCCACATCCAGACTAGTGCAACTTCACCTTCATCTTGACGTCAGCTCGGCATTTCCTCGGCCTCGTCCGGTCTTTTCTCGCAATTCCCCCGGACATTATTATTCAACCCCTCTACCAAGTCTACCAACTACCAACTGCTCACTATTATTCCTAAAAAGCCTACATGTCCCGAAAATCTCCCCCAGAAATAAAACCCCCGCGAATCGCCACTCGGCGACTCCCCAGCCGATCGATACAACCGTCCGATCCGAGTGTTAGCGACAGACTATAGCAAGGATTGAGAATCACGGCACCTTGTCAACTCCTCTAATCACCGAGTTTCACCCACGCCTAGATCATGATCGCTGGAGGGTGCTCCACTCGGCCCGCACTTACAATTTACAGTCATGAACTTACTCCGTACTTCCACCGTCTCGGACTGTTTCGGTTACTGGGGCTCGGCCGCACGGAGCTATGGACCTGAGATTTCTGCCGTTTGTTCTGGACGCCGAGGGTATTCTATGTATACGTACGTGATCTGGGGGTTTGATCTCGGTGACTATTATTGGAGGCCGATCGTTATATTGAATTCAATCTAGATAATAGAAGAGATGTATGTGATCTTCGTGGTAAACAGTATACTCACAGGTACAAAAGGGCTCTCCGGTTACTCTCTGTACCTAGTCGACTACACTATTACTTCGCCCCTAATTGAAACCCGACTTAACTTCATAATCAAACCTAGGCAAATTTCCATAGGCCAAAGATAAAATACATAGAAATACAATAAAATAGAATACAATAGAGGAGGAGGGTAGAGTAGTTGCTAGGCGACTATGCAAGTGCAAGAAGAATTAAGCGTGAATCATCGATCCATCCATTCAGTCTACCCAGTAGCCAGTAGCCAGTAGCCAGTAGCCAGTAGCCAGTAGCCACGGGTATAATCAACCCCTGACCCCCTGACAAAACAGATACCCCTGATTGGCCATATAGAAACAGCCATCCTCCCCAGATGAAATCCCCGGAGAAGAGAGGAGGGAGGGGTTGCTTCTCATCCAACTCTCAAGGGCCGGATATCCATGTCATCGGCGTTCATCGGTGGAAGTCGGACCCAGAAAAGAACACGCAAAACGAGACACAGGAATCTGAACAAAACCCTATTCAAGTAGAATCAAATCACTCCTAAATACCATCCCCAGACGCAAAAAAAAAAAAAAAAAAAAAGCCAAAACTAAAATACAAAAGGTAATAGAAGAAGAATCAGAATCCAAGGAAGAAAGAAGAGATATCCGTATAAACTCATTGCGCAATTTCCTCGTGTGAATCAAAAAGTAAAAGAAAAAGTAAAAGAAAAAGAAGAAAGACGCCAATCCATTCTCTCCGGCAAAAATGCATGGTTCCCTATCCCTACAATCACCAAAAGAAATCTTATCAAATCACCACCGCCCACACATCCACCCAACCTTCTCCTGATTGCCTAATGAAGGTCACGTTTGAGTGACTCACGCCTCTGTAGCGGTGGGCTCGGCATCTGCCATGTCGGTATCTGCCTGCTCAGTTGTCTGCTGGACCTCGCTGTTGGTATCAGCAGCAGCGACAGGCTCCGCAGCCTCAACGGGGACAGAATCCTCCTTCTCAAGCGTCCCATTCAACCAAGAGCGGAAGCGCTGATTCAACCCATCAACCTTATCCTTGCTCAGACCACGCGCCCAATTGGGATTATTGACAAACTTCTCCACGAAGCGGTCATGACGCTTCTCGCGAGTAGCAGCCTTCTCCTTAGTCTGCTCCTCCTCTTTGGCCTTGATAGCCTCCGCGTCAGCGTCCTTGTCCAGCACTGGCGCGGTAGAGCGCCAGAACCAATCGTGGCTGGGGGGCTGGTAGAGGATTGTGTAGTTATTGGCGCAGATACGGATGATTAGGCCATCGTGGTGCTGGAGACGGCGGTAGAACCGGTCGTATTCCTCGTCCTCGTCGAGCTTGTTGGGGAGGTTGCGCTTGAGGAAGGGCATGCGCATGTCGGAATATGAGACGCCTTCGGTGGGATCGCGCAAGGAGTAGGCTGTGACGTAGTAGGACCAGCGGGCTTCGGAGGTGAGTTCTTCGCTGTCTAGAGTGGCGTCTTCGTTGGTCATGACCTGGATGGTGACATGGCGGTCGGATGGGAACTGTAGGGGTATGATTAGCATATGACCACCATCTCTCGAAACGGAAAGATACTCACATAGGTAAGACGGTACATATCACCTTCCTTGATCATCCTCTCCACCTGCTTGCGGTATTGCATCTCTTGGTGATGGGTAGTTTCGGTCTTCTCTCGTTCCTTGAAGAACAGGTTCGCGATATCCGAGCTGCGGTCCTTGACATCGCTCGTGAAAACCATACCCACAAATTTGCCGATGGATGAGAAGATGCGCTCCAGGTTGTACAACAAGTAACCGCCCTGCATGTAGAATCGGCGGAGAGTCTCTTCCAGATGAAGCTGATCGATATCCCCGCGTATAACCTCCTCGCACATGCGTACAATCTGCTTGTACAGGTTGGCCTTGGGATCGACATCATAGAAGAAATCACCGGGGAAACGGTCAATCAAGCACAACTCGTGGGCAGGCTTGGGCAAGAGACCACGGCGGACCTGCTCGTGAGCCTCTCCTTCCTGCTCCTTGATGCGCAGCAGTCGAGAGTACAGAATCTCAAACGTGCGCAGGAGGCACAAGAGAGTCAAATTGCAGTACATATGATACTCGGTCTTCTTGTACTTCTCGTTCAGAGTGTACTCGCGCTCAAGATTGAAGTTACCCTGGCCAGGATGCTCCATCCACTTCAACTCAGCGACGTCAAAGTGGTCCTCGGGCTCGGAAACAGCTGTAGAGGTAGCCCGGACGTCCGGAGTGGCGAGTTGACTCGTGACAGGCGCAGCAGCCGCAGCATTAGGAGCAACGCCATCTTCCTGAACCTGGGCGTTGTTCTTCTCTGTCTTGCGCTCGAGAGTCTCACGCAAGAGATCCAGCTTCTGCGTGTTGACAACCTTACGACTGGCCATGGAAGTATCATCAGCACCATACTGATCCTCCAACTCATCAGCAGGAGTTGCATTGATCATCAACTCATCCATGTAATCAAGGAAGGCCTCACGGTCCAGTCCAAAGAAAACAGGAATAAAGTCCTTCACAAAGTTGATCAGACGAGACGGGTCCGCGCCAAAGGCATTGGTACTCCGATCAAAGAAGAGGCAAAGTAGATGGGCAGTATCCAGCAGGACATCCAGATCCTGGAATTTCATCTCCATCTGGTGCTTAGGGGGCTTCAGTCCGCCCTTGCGCATGGTTTGGGTCTCCTCAAGCTTGGCCTGCAGATCTGACTGTATGTTCTTAGCAATAAACAGCTTCTTATCGGTCGAGCGAGTGGCAATCGCCTGGTGATCCAAACTGCGCCAGTAGGCGCGCTGCATTTGTTCACGCCAGACCTTGTCCCATTCACGCTGGCACGCTTTCCACTCCTCAAGCTTTTGCTTGAGGCGGTAGAGAACGATAGGCAGGACCTGGCAAGGACGCTCAAACATGTCGCGGATAATCTTCTCACCACGCTGGCGGTCATAGACCTTCTTGATCACACGCTGGTAGATGGCCTCACTCTGACCACCCAGGCCGGGGGGCAACTTGAAGTTCGCCCGCTCGGCTTCAGACATGTGCAAGAACTGCTGGCAAATCGGCTCGATAAGCTGGATAGTGCGTGTGCAAGCCTCGATGTGGTGATCGTAGTCGTGACGGTCCTCTTCAATGCGGTGCAAAGCATCTTCAAACTGGTTCTTTCGGTGGGCAACGAAACCGGAATCTTCTGAGGCCCAGGTGGGATGTGAAGCCCACTCATCGTTGAGGACATCATGGCAAAGCTGATCACGGCCACTGCACGGCTTCTGGCGCTCGCGCTTAGGCAGCAAACGATAGCTTGGTCCCAGGGACCGACAGTGTGCGAGATTCACCACGCCAACCTCAGTCTGGGGCTTGGGGTCGATGGTCTTATCCTCAGGCTCTTCCACATTCATGAACCGCTTGAACCAGCTCATGAGCTCTACGTTAGAGCCGATGAATGCCTCTGCCCGCTTGACCAGAACGTACCGATCAACCAGGTCATTCGTGTACAGGTTGCACAGCTTCAAGAAGTCACTGAAGATCTGCTTGTTTGCAATGAACTTCTTGACACGGTCAAAGAAGGCAATCTCCTCCTGGCTGGGCGTGGTCATGACACTTGGTGGGACCGGTTCGGGGAGAGCAGGGATCAGAGTCGGGGAGACATTGGCCATGTCGGCCCCAGAAGGCTTGCCATGGTAGTGCTTGGGTCTCTGTGAGAATTCGTCAGTAAACAGATCACGATGTGCGAAACAGAGATGGAGGTGAGAGAAGGCGGGTGGTAGCTTTAAGCTTGTCCGTCACATCTACACCATGATGTAA
Source organism: Penicillium sp. PF1803 (assembly GCA_023626575.1). Classification (NCBI taxonomy): domain Eukaryota; kingdom Fungi; phylum Ascomycota; class Eurotiomycetes; order Eurotiales; family Aspergillaceae; genus Penicillium; species Penicillium sp. PF1803. The sequence goes on along the minus strand of JAMAGZ010000059.1, from coordinate 138,652 downwards.
AGAAGGAGGTGAACTAACCTTGTTTCCATTAGTGAAAGTGCCCGCAGGAGGACCTCCTCGAGCCTCAGGCATGCGAGCCACGTCAACGCCAGACGGTCCTGACACGGAAGAGAGACCAACACCAGGGCCACCACGGCGCTTCTTAGTCTCCTTCCCGGAGTCCTTGACGTTGAACTGGCCGAGAGGGGGCATCTTCACGTCACGGCTGGGAGTCGAAGAGGGCAAGCCAACAGGCTCACCACGGAGGTTAGAGGTGGGGACTGCCTCTTCAGCCATCCTTGCCTGCGCCTGCTGCTTGGCGTGAGCAGCAGACTCAGGCAAGAATTGCTTGAAATCCTCCAAGAGGTCAGGAGCGGTGTTGAAAAGTTGAGTAACCTGAGCGTACACGTCTTGGATGGGCTTTGACTCTCGCTGGTAGGTTTGCAATATCTCAAGGAATTGTTTGTAGATCTCGGGGGCAGAAGAGAAACGGTTCTGGGACGGAAGGTGTCAGTAGGGCTATGGGGCGAGTGGGGAGAAGTGAAGGAAACAAACCTTTATCTTGTTCACGTAGCTGATCGCGTGGTTGAACTCGACAGGCCCCCGTTTGTTTAGATCCGCATGACCACCCTGAAGCATCCCACCTACGCCGGCCAAACTAGTCATTGTTTGATTCGACCCGGCTCCAGAAACTGGGAGCATCGACGGTCTTCCCAACCCAGATGCTGCCGAAGCTGCACCCTGCAACTGGGCCACACCACGATGATCCTGTGGGTGAGACAACGCCGAAGCACCCTGAGCCTCCTGGCTTTGATATCCAAAGTGATGATCTTGAGGAGGGGCCTGCCCTTCCTGCTGGTACATGGCAGAAGGACCCATCATACGCGAGCCGGGAGAATATGAGCCTGGTGCACCTTGCTGATGAGCTTGCGGCTGTTGCTGTGGAGTCTGCTGCCAACCAGGGCGAGACTGTTCGTAATAATCAGCACGAGGGTGACCGCCAAGGCCCCCAGAAGGACCCAGATCATTAGCAGCATCAAGTGAGCGGCCCGCGCGGGGCATGCTCAGGGTGTTTGTCCCAGATGGGGTGGTTACGCGAATCGCATCTGGATTGTCTTCAGTACCGCATTCGATGCGGTATCCTGGCGGTAGGAACGTGTTGAATCCTTGGATGAGAGCGGGATGGCCGTTGAATAACGTGGAAACCCTCTGGATGACTCCTGGGGTGTCGATGCTATTTCCTCACTGTCAGCACCCCCAAACTTGACACTCCCAAACAAGGAAAAAACCTGGAAACTCACGCTTGACTCTTAAAGTCCTTCATTATATCCAAGAACCGATTATACACATCGGGCTGATCTACGAATCGCACCTTCACCTGATCCAAATAGCTGAGGGCATCCTGTTCCACCAACTGTACGTGAGCCCAAGGCATGTGCAGTGAGAACCCGATTGGGCCACTTACGTTGAGAATCGGCTGCTGACCCTGAGCCAGGGCCGCAACATTCCCGGGGATCTGCTGCCCCTGTCCATTGTATCCCATCATGGGAGGACCTGCGGGATGTTGCATGTATGATCTCGGGGTACCCTCGCCATGCGGCATCTGAGGCCCACCGAAAAGAGCTGCCGGTCCACCGGATGGTTGGACATTGGCCTGCGGGCCATTGGGCGGGTTGGTTCCGAGATTCGACAGAAGGCCATTCGGGCCGTGGATGGAATTGGGCACTTTCGAGGCGACCGGCTGGTGGAGGGGAATTGAGCCCGTGTGGCTCTGGACCGGGTGGTGCTCGCGTTGGCGTTCCATTTGCTGGCGCTCCATCTGTTCGCGCTCGCGGTGCGCCATCTCTTCCTGGCGCTGGCGCTCGAGGATCTCCCGCTCTCGAGAGTCTCGCTCGCGCTCCCGGCTCAGAGACTGGGGGGAGGCATGTGACATGGCCTGGCCAATGCCAGGAAGAGAGTGACCGGCGCCATGAGCCGGACCCGCGGGGTGCTGTCCGTACGCAGGAGGTTGGTGAGTAGCCCCGTGGCTCTGGCTCAATTCTGCTAGGCCGGGGAGGGAGTGACCGGCTTGGCCACCGGGGTGGTAGGGACCTGTGGAGAGCGCAACAAGGTTAGTTCATGCATCTTACCCAGCCGACTCGTTCGACTTCCGAGATCGAAGACAGTGACCATCGAAAGATTGTATGGGGCTTGCTAACCGGATGGAGGAGGGAGAACGGGCCCCGAGGGTTGCGACGCCGGGCCTTGCTGAGGGGGATTTTGACTATAGCTCAAAGAATCCAATATTAGCATCTGATGTGCCACTCCATCGGTCTCTAGTATATCATCCCATACCTGAACGATCCCAAAGGCCGGGGCTGTTGGTTCATCTGATCCATGCCAGGGTGCGACGGAGGCCCACCGGCCGAGGGATGCCAGGAATCATTCCCAGAGTTCATGATGAGCTCATGAACTCGGATCCGCAGCAAAAAGCAAGGTCAGGAGGTATGAAGCGTATGAATCGATTTCGAAAAGGGGGGTTGGGTTGTGGGTGGACACAAAACGTCTGACGCAGGTGTCGAGCTCCAGCTGTTTCTTTGGCTCTTAGGGTTCGCTATTCTCGCTCACTTGGGAGGTACCACTCTGAACGCGCTGGGGTCACAGCATGGCCAGCGCCTTCGGACAATAGAGAAGAGGTATACTCGAGATACTTCCTTTTGACAACTGCGATGACGACGACGAGATCTAGGGACAAGAGAGTGCGCGCGACCGATCGCGGGCTTCTCCAGTGGAGGCTTTCCTGACCGACTCCCGCTAATCCAATTACAGTTACGCGTGGACTGCCTCGGACCTACCTTTGTCCGGCTAAATCCGACGTTTTAATACAGGATTATTGCGGCCGGCTCTCGGCAGAAGGGAAACAAGCTGGTACTGGCTGGTATTGTGCGAACCATTGATTCCGTCCGCCTTCGTCATCGCCCGTTAAGACGGGCAGAAAAATCCCGCAAGAAATGGGCGAATTCGAGTGGGTGAGAGGGAGGGAAATGGAATGGGTGATGGATGGTCGGAGGTTCATTCATCAGATAGGAAGTTCGAGTTGGAATAGAACATAGACTACTCGGACAGGAGATGGGAAGGATAAACATATTAAGAGCTCATTCATCATAGAATAATCTATCTTGACGAGCATAAATCACCACATCATCCGTAACCCCCCCCACAACACACCCACGAGTAAATGGGAAAGCCATCATAAAATATCGCCTCAAGCAGGCATAACATTCTCTATCATGAAGCGCCTCCGTACAACGCCTGTGGAATACCTAATAGAAATTGCATACAAACCAGGAGACGAAAAGATGGCGATGGAGGAGAGGAGGGGGGCCAGTCAAACGAGAGAAAACTGAGAGCTCAAGCGCAAGCAGGGGTCCTGCCAAGTCTCTCGCCAATTGGATGGATCCTCTTTGAACAAGAAACAAGAGGAAACCAGTAAATGTTGAACGGAAAGTCCTGGGATTATGGAATCTGGGTGTGCTGCTATGGCCATTATTTTTGCTTGCATTTTTGTGGGTTGCGTCCTGTTCTTTTTTTCTTGGATTTCACTCTCCCGCCACTGTCATCAGTCCTTCCCACCAGCCACCCGATCCAATTGCCAAGATGTGCTTGTCCATAAGAAACATGTATGGGGAGTTCCGATGTAATGAGCGGCTCTGTGCCACTTACAGAGCAGAAAAGACGAAGAGCTAGAAATCAGATGAATCAAAGTCAGTATGTAGCTTCACAAATCGTCACGGAAAGGGGCCACAGCCTAGAGAGAGCACTTACGTTGTTTGTGGCCGCAATTGCAATGCTATCCTCAAAGGGATGCCAGCTCATGTGCAAGATCTTCTTGTTGAAGTCAATTTGATCCGCATCGGTCTCCTTCTTCATCCGGCTACCAGGGCCAGCAGGACTGCCGGACCTGGAGCCGGCCTTCTTCCCACTGCTCTTGTTCATCGGGGTCGGTACGCCAACCTTCTTGGCCTTGAAGGCCGACTTATCCGCCTGCAGCACAATCTCCGTCTCCTTTTGCTCTTCTGTCGGGTAGATCATGAAGTTGTTGTTATAGCTGCCAGTCATGACGTTCTCGGCGTCACCAGAGAAGACCACCTCGAACTTGTCGAAAATGCTGTCGTTCTCATACGTATCGCAGAGGCGGGGTCGCAAATGTTCGTGGATTGGGATCGTCTTCACCGGCTGGCGTTCCATGTTGACATCCCAAATCTTCACAGTCAGGTAGTCCCTCGACACAATGTACCGGCCGTCATGTGAGAATCGAACGTCAGAAATGGAGGAGATGATTTCGGAAAAGAATGAGCGCGACGAAGCATCCTCTTCTTGTTCAAACACTACGAAAATCCGGTATCAGTACAAAACGGCAACAGGACAAGGGATCCCAAAATTGGCAGGGTGTTTTCAACTCACACTTGGCATGCTCATCGCAAAGAGCCCGCTGGCGCATGTCAGCCAACTTGATAGTTCCCTTGGAGCTGGCGTACATGAACCAGTTACAGCTAACCGGGTGGAACTCGGCTGCTGTAATGACCTCGGTAAGTTCCTCCATGTTGGCAGGCTTGATATCCACAATGTTGAAGCTCTGGTCCTGGATGTTGAGGTTCCACAGGTTGACGCGGAGATCATCACTGCTGATGAAGGTCTCGCCATCACTGTTCACAGAGATGCTATTGATATGATACGCGTGGGCATTGGCATACGTTCTGCGTGGGACGGCGGCAACGACGGTGTCGTGGTGTGTCAGGCGAGGCATCTTGAGAGCACCAGCATCCTTGAAGGTTCCCCGAGGCGCCCGGGGAAGGCCACCACCGCCCACGGCACCAGCCGGAGTCATCTCATTCGACAAGTTGTTCTCAGCGACCACTTTGAGAGACTTGTCGAATACCTTCCAAAGCTTTATGGTCTTGTCGTTTGTGGAGAGGAGGAAGTGGGATGCATTCTGTCGTCGACACCATTTTATCTTGTTGATCTTCTCTTCGATCTCTAAGGATTTGAGGTAGTCGAATTCCGGCTCATGGGACTGGAACTCGGTATGGAACTTATACTCGCAGGTTTTTTTCTGTGGTGGTGCCGATCATTTAGCATGGGAGCTTTGGCCACCGGAAGAATCGAGGTTGCAGAAGAGCTGAAGGGAGGGAGAAAAAGAGGGACATACCGTCTCATTCCGCTCAAACAAAACCACACGTCCACCCTTGTCTCCCGTAGCCAAATAATTACCAGTGTGGTCGAATTCAACAGTCGAGATGATATCAGCTGCGGGAAAAGCTTGAGTCAGTCTAGCCGTTCCTTCGGGTAAGGTGGTGGAGGAGCTCGTGGGGATGGTCTACCTTCTGTGATATCTTCTACATCACCTTTATCGCCGAAGCATCTGGAAAAGTCGATATCAGTCAGAGGTTCGTCCCGGTTGTCGCCCGAAATCCCGGTGCATAACGGTCACGAAGCCATGGCATGGCAGCTCCATTTTCGGCGGCGACTCACTGTGTGAACTTCCAGGTGGGTGTGCCTGGATCTCTGTCTACCATCTTTTCGTTCTAGAATCGCCCTGGGTCGCAAAGGATGCAGTCGGGGAGACGGGAAAGAAATCGGCTGGGTAAATGACTTTTTAAACTCCAAGAGCTCTATCGGAGAGATGATGCAAAAGAACTTGGATAAAAGGTCGATCCGGGGGGAATTGACGATAACGCGGAACCGTTCGGACAGACGCAGGGCCGCAACACGGAGCTGGAAAATCCAACGGAGAGAAATGGCGAGAGTCGACAGTCGGTCTCAGTTGATCGGTCGATGGGGTGCGAGGGGCTCGAGACCGATGACGAGAGATCGCGAGGGAGGGGGAGGGGGGGAGAGGAGGAAGCGGGGGGAAAAGTAGGGCAGAGAAAACAGCCCGATAATTCTTTCGAAGTTAGGATGAACCGATGACCTTCCTGGCGTGATGGCTAACGCAGATGGACCAGGATGGGGGGGTGGTTAGGGAGTTGAGTGGAGGAGGGGAGTGGTTGAAAAGAGGAGCAAACGACCCGGCTTGTTATGAGTGGACCCGCAGCAGAAGAGCTTGAGAGGGGATCATAGGAAAGACCTGGGATGGGCAGAATGCCAAGTTAGGATGGAATGGACTTGTTTAGGAGAAGACCAGAGAAGGAGCGAGAGTAGGGCGAGAAGAGGGAAATAGAAAACAGAGGGTTCATACAGGTAGAGAGAAGTAGTGCAAGTAGTTGGTAGAGGGGTGAAGGTGAGGGTGGTGGTGGTGGTGGTGGTGGTGGTGGTGGTGGTGGTGATGTTGGGTTTTTGATTTTGGGTGGACTGAGGCGGTGGTCGGTGGGGGGGAGTGACAGACTCTCTCCAGTACTTAGTAGAACACTACTACTTGACCAGCCCAATTCAAAGTCACCTTTTTCTTTTTTTCTTCCTTTTTCTCTCACTCCTTTTCCATTCCCTTTCTCAACCTTGACCACCAAGCTGAAAACTTCTCTTGAATCAAAGATCTCGGCAGCATTCGAGAGTCTAGAGTCTCATTCGCCCACCGAAAATCAGTCGTCGCAAACGTGCACCGCCAAATGCTGACATCAACACTGACCGATCACTGTAACATGGCCCGAAGCAGACAACGACAGTTCTACGCCTTGGTTCCTGGATGTGAGTACTAATTTGACATCTAGTGGATTGATTTCGAGAAAATAAATCAAGTAATATGATCTCAATCTATCTATATCCTATATAAGTATATGCAATGGCTCGATCTTTGCTCTGGATGCTCTTCCCTGGGCAGCTGCAGCTTGTACCATCGGATCTCCGCCTCTGTCGTCATCCTGTTGGGGGCTCAAGGAAATAACCACGAAAATCAAGCATTGGACCTATCATTTGACTCAAAGGGGCTCCGATGTATGTAAATGAGCAGCCAGGTCATGAATATCTGTCTCGAGTTGTTCTATATGTCTTCCACAACTGAGTCTCCACAAACTCAGGGCTACCAGAGCCGATACATAGACCGATAACTGACTTTTTCTATACCATACACATCAACTCATGCTCGAAATATTTAAATCAGCGAATATCCTGCTTTCAAGAAATAGAAGAACCAACCTCTTTGATTAAAACCAAAATCCCTCACCATCAAGTCCATCCTGGTAGTAACCGACCTCAGCCCTATCCACCCTTCACATGCTTCCCTTCCTACTTCGTCCGGCCCAGGGCTCCTCCCTTCAACCGACCGAACCCTTTCAACTCTCCTTCAACGCCATGAACCCCAAACATCTATACAAAAAACCCTCAATCCTTCCAACAAACCACCAACCCAACCTCAAACCTCCCTGAAATCCCCTCCACCCTCACACTCTTATCCTCTCGCCCGATCGGGCACACCCACCACACCGCCAGAACACAGCCAGCCATGCCCGACGACCCGGAGAACATGCGGGGTACCCGCGACTCTGCCCGCCGCCCCAATCCCGACCACGACGAGAGCCCGGCCGCGATAACCGACGCAAACGCCCCGAGCAAACCCGCCTCGACGAGTGACAATGGAGCGCCTTCGCTGGCGAGTCGTATCCAGAGTTCCGCAGCGGGTTTAGCGAGGAGCGCGATGCAGGGCGGCGGTTCGTCTTCGGATGCGGCGAGGACGTTGGCTGGTGCGACGCAGGGGAAAGTCGCGGGCCCGTCGGCACTTGCGTCTGCCGGGTCAGGGAACCTTGCCAGCAGGGATATTGCTGCGCGATGGTCAGGGGCTGGAGCGGGAGGTGCATACTCGGGCCCTGGGACGGGGGAGTCTTTTCGAAGTGAGATGAACAGTTCGGTATCTGGTGGATTTGAGATCCCGGCGCTGTCGGAGGAGGCGTTTCAGCGATTGGGCGCGTATACGGATGAGACGAGCGTACAGCTTGGAAGCGAACAAGGGAATGTGTACCGCGATTCGAGTCTGTCAGATCTACAAGGTGAAACGGGGAATTGGAAGGGTAAGCAGCGGGCGCATGACCCGATGCAACTGGATTATACCAGCGCCTGGGAGCGCGCAGATCACCCCGGGTCCCAGACACACACGTACGAGCCACAACCCAGCGACGGCGCGGCTGTGATCTCCTTGCTCACGGATACATCGTTCGACCCGGACTTCGGGGGCACAGAAGATCTCGATCTCGATCTAGCCGCGGCACCACCACCATTGACGGCCGCAGAGATCAAAATGGTAGACTCGTTTCGACGGCAGATCGGCGATTCATCAGATCCACACCAACAGCCGGGTCTATCAGGTCTCAGCCTGGTCCCGGATATAGACACTTTCCTCCAGCAGAACGATCGGTCTGCGTTTACGCATAGCACTGATGCAAGTGCTGCGTCGAATATGACCCTCCGTGACTCGGTTCTCGAATACCTCCCCGGTGCGGAAGATTGGGTAACCGTGCATGAGCGGTACCATGATGAAGTCTGGGGATATCTTCGGCCTGCGCTGGAAGCGGCCAAGGCGGAGATTGAAGAGAGGGGACCGGAGATACAGGAGGGAGATGAGAATGATGGACCGGCTGTGAGGCGGTTGAAGATGATATTGAAACATATGCGGGCGTGAGGGTTGAATTGAATTCCATTTTTTGGGGTGATGCGTTGCATTATAAGCGCATTAGAGAGGACATGTATAGATAGTCTTTTGTAGCATGAGGGATAAATGGTGTTGGATTTGAACTCATTAGGTAGCATATGTAGAATTGACCTCAATTGGTTGAATCATGACAGAGTAGCACACACGCGATTATTCTGTACCTTTTCTATCTGATTATGTACTCTTCTTATCCATCGAGTAGATAGAAGCCAAACCATCCTGGTACTCTAGGTGCTTAAAACCTCCATGCGCCATAATCCCCTGACAGCGGGGGGACGGGGTTCAGCTGAGTTACTCTGAAGGCTCATAACAACTTCATGTCCGCACCTAGCCTTCAATATCCGTCGAGATGATACCTAATAAACACCCGCAAAATGAACCCTGATATCACCTTCGGTGATTCAAACTCCGGCCTCCAAATAGCAATCAACAACGGCCCACTAAACACCCAGCTCCACCTGACAGGGGATATCAACATTCGTACGAGCCCACATCGCATCTGATATACCTTATATACCATCCATCTTTACTTACCATCCAAATCCACAGACAACATAACAACAATCCGCCCACTAGGACACTCAATCTACAAATCCCTGTTCAACGCATCCGACCTCTTCACTCAAGTCCGAGATGAGCTGAGCCTCCTCGTCTCCGTGCTAAATGCGACGGAGGAACATACACCCCGATTCCGTGCAAACGACTCCCAATTATCCGAATTGGATGGTGTATTAATCGGTTATTACGGCGTGCTCCAGGAGCTGGTACGGCCGAAGGAGCATTTTGATAATGTTGGCGCTCAGACACAGGTTACGTGGGAACGGATGGGGTGGGGAGTTGAGGAGTTGGCGGGGATTAGGGGGAAGTTTGCGTTGCATATACAGGTTTTGAATTTGTTGGATACGAGGATGTTAAGGTGAGATGATTTGACCTTCAACCTTTGACTTGCGAAGGGAAATGGAATATCGGATTCTTGCTAATACGGGATCAGATCGTCTCATGAAACTGTCGAACGATTGTTGGCGACATTTATATTCGAAGAGGGCAACGTGAATCGGCAGCCATGTCCTGTGTATCAACTGGCTCACTCACGATGGACGAGCAAGAGACGTGGAGAATGCTGCGGAAGGAACTGCAGAACATCGGCATCACACCGGATCTTTTCACGCAGCATCGGCGGTTGATTCACAGCACACTTCAAAATTTCCTAACACAAGGTGAAATCGAAGATTTCCCTAGGGCGTTTGAATCCGAGGGGAGAGAAACTGCATCAGAAGCCGCCTTCATCGTCAACCCAAATATCCCTGTTCAAGCCGCATACCAGAATCTTACTGGCAGTGAAGAGATCTCACCCACTATTGGACGTCAACCTGATATTCCCGCCACAGTATCGAGGATTGAACCCAAGAAATGACTCAATATCATGACCTGTCTGTTATCCCGAATCATGCGCCTAACTACCGGAAAATCAACTCCTCCACTTCGATACCAGTTTCACGGGGTTTGCATGGTATGCTTAGAAGAAATTGAGGTTCCCGAACTCTCCACGCTAGCCATCCTAAACGGAAATAACGCCCCCAGAAATTCAGTCGCCCATAGGGGTCTTCGCATGCCTTATCGATTTTTCTAATAAATCTTAAGAGGTCGAATGTCTGGTTTATTTACTGCCTTTGGTTTTCGGGAGGCCCGATGATGTCACATAATATAAAACAAAGAAACTTAAACTCATCTTACCATTAGCATAGCTATAAATAGTTATAAAGTGTCTCGGTCACGAGGTTTACTATCTTATTCAGTGGCCAACCTAACTCCTAAAGTAATTCTGGTTGGTACTAGGACCCGTCGTCCTGTTATATAAATAAAATTAGGAAATTTATCACTTTGAGCGATGATGTCAAGACTGTACTTCATAACTAGCACATCTGCCCTCATAACTCGCACGGAATATTTTCGCAGCACATTAAGACTACCATTTAACACTTTGATTGGTATGTGATAGAGTTCTACCTAAAATCCCATGTCCGCCTGACCGAATAATTTCGTGGCATTTCGTCAAGATAGTAAATAAACTACTCTGACTCTTAACTTTAGAGTGATATAATGTAAGTTATCTTTAGCAACATCAACAGTCTGGTATATGCTTAGTGGTTTACGAAGGATTTAGAGCGGAATAATCTCTTACGTGAAAGAGGGCGGGGTTTGTAGTTATGTTACCTAGTTAACTTATCATCGTACTGATGTCTTACTAAGCCGAGGGCAGTAACAACTAACTAACTAACTAGTTATATGATTGTTGGAGCTAGGTACCCTGATTGTTGTCAAATGTTTAATATAACTAACTAACTAGTTAACTAGGTTAGTTAACTAGTTAACTAGAAGGTTTACTTTAGTCAGCGTTAAGATCATGTGATGCTGATATGAGAGGCTTTTAACGGCAGAAACTACCAGGCGGTCAGAATCGCTCCAGGATGCTCCAGGAGTACTCCCGGAGCAGATCGAAGCTTCTGGAAACACAAGGGGAGGAAAATCGTGATAGAAGACGACATCACACGTGACCGTATCGACATTTTCTATGCGGTCACGTGTGGCATATGCTCTATTGGCTATGTTAGCCAACAGAGACGGTCCGACGGATCTTGATAGAGTCCACCTAACAACTAAACTTCTTCGGAAAGCTATAGCAACTGCTGCCATGGATATCATTATTTTCCCGTGGAAGTCTTTAGCCGCTACCTCTACTTTAGCGTTCTCCATCGCAAAATAATTATGTCAACTATGCTCTACGCGAAGATATATCTCTCCTACCAGATCAACGGAGATTAGGTAAGTCATCGTGAATCAAGATGACTTACATCAGCATCCTAGCATCTAGAAAATGAAGGCACTATAAGGGCATAGGCGTCGGCAGAGCTCAGGGTTGTTCTGCAAAGTACCTCTTCTACTAAGGGCGTCTATCAAGGGTTCGAATCGGGCCACTCCAACATGCCCTCGTTCGATAGCCAAAGTATTAGACCAATGGTACAGGCTGCAGTGGACTTCAAGGACGGCTGCGGCGCTTTGACCCATGACCTCGCGCGCCAAGCAATTCCAGACTTCCTTCCTAGACTACACTGACTAAGGAGATGACGAATATGGCGCTTACCCATTGCGGAGGTTATAGGCATTTCCCATACGAGGAGAAATTTTAGAAATTTTCGAAGTGCCGCCAGCTCACCTCATCCAGACGCCTATGCACTGGAAAATCGAGCTTTTAAACCAATTCGAATACACACACAGTGCCCCACCATCCCTGCATAATGCAAAATGATTCTCAGGGAGACCCACGGAGCAGTTTAGAGGCAGGGCGGGGAGATCCGCGGTCACCGTAGGAAGCGATGGTGGTCAAGCGACATACTATACACACATAAGGCCCTCTCCCGACTAAGGCACAAACAAACACCCTAACCCGACAGGTTTAGACAAAACGCTGACAACGCGCACTACGTGCAGGAACGAAGCACGAAAGGACGTACGGCGCGAGCAGCAATGACAGCGTGGGCAACACAATCGCACGCTTAAAGTTGCGGGGAACAGGAACCGGCAGCCGATCCAGTTGGATTTGCTCGGAAGCGCTGGTCTAAGTTGGGCTAATTAGGAATACCAGCAAGAACCAATAGGCAATCTCAATTCAGATTGGTTCCCCTTGCTTCTCTAGACCCATTAATGCGTATAAGGCTATACTCTAGTTACATAACTTCACAAGTGCCTACTTCTGTTCTCCCTTGTAATCTACGAAAAATCAATCAGGCTAACGTCGTAGATACACTTAAGCACATAATGAGTGGATTTGCGTTGAGCACTTTACCTGGGATGGAATTATACCTACAGTTGATGAGATAGTTCAAACGAAACTGAACAGAGGCAAAAGGCGTGATGGATGTTGAATACACCAAGCCTTCACTAAAAAAAATCTTCGAGCAAATGCCATGCCTTTCACGTCTCCAAAATTTCTGGTCCGCTTTCGCCTTCGATCCATCGTTCTCTATGATATATCAGCACATTGCCCTCAAAAGCAGAACAGATGGGCAGCTACTCACACTACCTTGAGGTCATTCTCAGATATATGCAACGAAAACTTGCATGGAGAGTGATCACACTTTTTGCCGAACGGACAATGGTGGCTTAGGTAGCAGTCATAATCTGTGCAGCCAGGGGCATTAGGACATTGACCCTGTCTTGCTTTGTACTTTTGCATGACGATCTCCCTAGCATTTAACTTTTCATCATGAAACATTCTACATCTGAACCGGTCGCAGCGTCCCAGAATATAATGGTCATTGCAGAATCCTCTGGGTGCTATCTGGTGTAGTTTCTTGTGATAGGAGTCATTGGCAGCGGCATCAGAGGGGAACCGGATCGGTGGATCTAATCGTTGTTTGTATCCATTGTATTCGATTATTTTTGTTTCTTTGGTCTCGCGTCTTTTGATTGTGAGATTTTGATGATGATTGGATCCTCCAATTGTCGCATATGTCGAAGGATACCTCACAGAAATTCCGCCATTTCCCGAGATATCAACATCAGAATCCATCACTGATCCCTGGATCAAAGGCGTAGCAAGTGCAGGGCTATTGGGAGTTGTCGCTTGAGAGAACTCTCCAGTGGAATTTGCACCTGAAGCCCGAAACAACGAGGATCTCCCGTTTGTTTCATTGGCGGTAGTCACTGAAGGTCTTTGGAAGCCAAGACGACTGGGTTCCTGTTCACTTGGAAGATGTTCACAGCGGAACACGTCATTGAAACGTGTGATTTCAAACCCTAGGGTCTTAAACTGTGCCCCTGCAGGGGTCGTCTCGACGAGAATAATCCGCTTTTCACTCTCACTATCTCCGATAAAATCACGGAGCTGGTGTATGTAGCCTTTATCATGACAAGCAGCAAAAAAGACTTTTTTGCACTGGAAATTTCGATAGAAGTGATTGAGCATCCCTGAGAAATTATAAGTAGAGTACAAAATAGGTATTAAAGTCTTACTGTTCATTTTTGAATCCGCGTTCTCTTTGCCCGGACCAACATTGATAAACTCAAACTCAGCACGACTGTTGGTGAATTGCTCTGCAAAGCAATGCAAATCCTTTTCGAACGGTATTACTTTGTTTTTATGCAACACCCTCGCCAGATCGTTCAGATTTGCATAGATTCGGACAAGGATGGGCACGTCCTCGCTGCTATATGGACTGTCCCGCAAAAAATCTCTTACTGCCTTTGTAAGCCTCCTAGAGGCTTCAGCAGCGCCGTCTTCTGGACTCTGTAGCAAAGTGTCTAGGAACTTGGCGCCATCGCCATCAACTAGCACAACTATGAAGGGATATCTATTCTAAGAAAAGTGAGCTTCAATTCGGTGACTTAAAATAGAGAAAATCACCCACATTGATCTCGTTTAACCTCCTAACTTCTGCTTTAACATCGAGGTTTTCCACCTGGAAAGTGCGTCGAGAACTCTTCTCGCTCTCAAGTTCAAACTCAAGGTGTTTGATTCGCTCCTCGTGCATTTCAATTATTCGAAAAGCGTCCTTTGAACGGAATTTTGTCAGAGGAGAGCGCAATTACCTGACACTGTGGTAGATTCAGGCTTCTTTGGTTTGAATCCCTACCTCGACCAAAACCTTCTTCTTTTCTTCAACCGTACATAACTCAGAGAATTGTGACTTTAGGGCTTCGACATCCATAATTTCCTCGGTTTGTTATTAGAAAAGCTTGAAAAATTGCGCGAGCAATTTCTTCATCAAGACTTTTCTTTGAGGGGCTTCAAGTAAATATTAAAATATAGCCTAGTGGACGGAGATCGGGCCCCCTTCCTACTTTGTTTCTCTCCAATGACAACTCATGACCAAAGCCTCGATCTGATCCGAGACCTAGCACCCAACCATTAAACTCCATGCAATGCGTCAGTACGTGTCACTCGGGCACCCACGCATATTAAACGTGATCATTGGCTGGGAGCTTCCCTAAAGACATCGTCGCTTGCCTCATCTGTGCGGAAACGGGAGATGTGCCGTCAGCGTTTTCACGCTCTTGCGACTCTAGTTTATCGCTTACACCACAAAAGAGACTTGAGCCACCAAAAGTGTTTCAAACATACGTTACAGAAATGGATTATCTAGGTGCGATTGTACTAGATTCAACAACTCGCAGTACTTACCTCGTGGAGGAGACTTTACAAACTATCTTCTGCGACCTCTTCGCCGAGGCCTATCGTGCCAATTTCTTCCGTAAGGAGGGGCGCGTGCCGGGTATTACGTGGAGCACATGAATGGGCAAGTGCGTACTTCCCGGGAGTTCCATTGGCTATCACTGGCCTATCAGCAACTGTGGCGCCAAACAGTTGGCGGCTGTAGGGTCATAATATCGGAGGTAATGGTGCCAATAGTTCTTTGCAACTTTGGAATAATGAGTGGTTATCCTTCTTCCAAATGGTGAGCCTGTAGTTTCCCGCTGGCACCGGCGGATTCCTATTGGTCTAAACGCGCTATATAGCTGCGGTAGTAACCTTCAGGACCCAAAAGGAGAAGTAGAATCAGAGAGAACTCAAGAGAGGGCCAGCCAATCAGAATTCTCAGCGCGGGCGATCATAGTTAGATTTGCGGGGGCTTTTGTGGAGCGGGAAGGGGCTGTTTCCGTCCTCTCGTTCCAAGTGTTCAGGGGCATACTTAACACGTGACCTCGTCGAATTATAGACGGAATTACTGCTTAGTGAATCATGGTGCGCACCAATTGGAGATCAACAAGTCTAAATTGCTATAAGGCCCCTATCTGGCAATTTAGTTAGTTAGTTAGTTCGACGGGACTGATTAACAGAGTTGCAGAAACCGTCAGGGAACGCCACCGGGCCCACAGATGTGGCTATGTAGGCTGGCCAAATGGTTCTTGAAGACTAGCTCCATCTTGGCCTCAGGCTATTTCATTAATTCTAAAATCTTATTTCTCTTTTGGGCCTAGTATTCCCAGTTCCTGAACAGCAGGGTCCTTAGGAATACAACCCAGAGTCTTGGCCGATCCGTTGCTCTGTGCAATAATGATTATGTCCATACCCAATCGTCTCGAACGGATGACAGAGGCTTCAAAGAGTGCTCGAAGATCGCATGCGCCTCCTTCCATGGCAGTTCCTGTCATAGTGGAGGTGGGAGCATCCATGCAGGCGGCATTCGGACCATCGGTAGCCTTGTCAGAGAAAATCCCGGCTACTAGACACTAGATTATGTATAGATTCCATTTACAAGTTATGATGGGCGATACTAAAGGGGAAAATCCTTTACATGTAAAAGCTAAGATATCACCAAAACCCCCAGTAACGTAGCGATGAATGAGCTACAGTACACTATTGATAGGAGACTACTCCATGTGTATTGTCGGGTTAACTGGCGATGCTATTGGGAGCCTAGAACACCTCGGGAAAAACAGAGATACATATTCATTAATATTATTCTCCTTCAAATTGAGGGGGAAAAAGATGTCAAAATTCTTTTTCTTTTCTTTTTTTCTTCTTTTTGACCGGTTCATCCACTCCCTTGTTAAGTTGTTCGTCTATTTACTCTCTTTTTCTGGATCATTAACTATGCCCAGCCCTCCCTTGCAAGTACAGCTGGCCCAGTTGGCAATGAAAAAAGCTTTCGTTTCAAAAGGTCAGCTTCGATCTGCCACATCAATTGAAAAAAATGAAAAACAAAATAAAATAATAAATAATAAATAGAGGAAGAAAATACTATTATTAGGCTTGCTTCGGAAGATCGGGTCGCCGAACTACGGAGTATTGATCTATCATAAACTTAAAGACAGGTTTTTTGTCCCCCTCCCCTCCTTTGAGCCTCATTACTCCTACCCCAGCCCAAATACCTTATTATCCCTTCAATCCCATTACTTCGGGTGATGCACGATGCTGAAAATGACGTACGAGGTTTTCCACAAGCCTAGCCCAGACCTCCCAGACATACAACCTATGATATTCTTCCCGCCGGAACACCTCTCTACGAAAACGAACACAGCTACCTCCCAACATCCATCGTTACCGCCAACGACATGGCAAATCTAACCCCCTTCACAGAAACACACGGTTTATGTCTCTTCAATGAAGCCGAACTACCGATTTACGATGTAGATCCTTTCTCCATAGCCGCAGAACATGGCGGCATTGATGTACCCCCGTCTCCTCGCCAGCATATATCAATCTGATCCTGCTCAAACGGAGAGCCTTGAGTCTCGACTGGGAAGAAAATGAGGCTCTTTACTGGATACTGCTTGGTTCCATGCGAGATTTGAGATGGCAGAGTATCTTATGAACTGTGGATCGCCGTTGGGGAGGAATTTCGATGAAGAGCGTTGAATGAATGCGCCCCTTCTGAGTGCTATATTGGCGCTCAAGGATGACGAAGAATGGGAACGTGAAAAATTTCGCGATATCAGTACTTAAAGATGACGAAGAATCGGAACGTGTGCGATGCAATGTCGATAATTGTGATATCGAAAACCTTGTGCATAGCCTATTAGACTAAGGCGCGTCGGTCCGTCCCGTCGATGAACGTCAGCCTGGAACACATCAAGATTAAGATCAAGGATCTTCGTCGCGGCCACGTGCGATCATCCTCGGTGCAGCGGCTTCATTGGGGAGTTATAAACTCGCTTCTCGACTTCTTGATGAAGGAGTCGATCGTCATTGCAGACAGGTATGGTCCTCCGAGCCGTACTTGGGTTCTATCTACGATGTTACGCCGCGATATCGTCGCCGGATCGTGGAATGAATTCGGAGTTTATTACAGCGATGGCTGAACATTATACGCTAAAGCGCTTCCACTGACTGATAGTAAAGGACGTCTTCCGCTACACTGGGCTTTATCCCATCTCAACAGCCAAGTCAAGTGACGAGACAAACAGAGCAGGGAACACTCTCCATCGGACTTAAACTCGTGCAGTTTCTTCTCGACGCTAATCCCGAATCGATCAATGCAACAACATCCAACGGAGCAGCCATCAATTTCGCCGTGACAGACAACCTCCGCGGTCCTGGGATTCTATCTCTAGTAAAACTCCTCTTAACAGCGAACCCATCTACCGGCACCGTCAATGAGGTTGCTGCGATGTTGAGGAGGAGGGGGGGGAGGGAGGGATGGATTGGGTGGAAGAAAGAGATGGAGAGGAAGATGAGATGAAGCAAGTTCCTACTTAGTTATGTAGATTACTAGCGCACCATGTATATATCACTCTAGAAATTGTATTTCAAGAAAGGTAAAATGGTAGTATGATATGTTACAAGACCAGAACACTCCCCACAGATTGAGGGGACACCACATATATCATCAAATGAAAGCAAAAGCCAGGATAGAACAGGACAGGGGAGGGGGTATGTTATTTAGAAGGTCGTTAAAAAAGGCAGGAAGCAGTATGCGAAAGATCATGTTAGATCAGACGCTTACAGCTCCAGGCTGGGGGTCTGGCCCTTGACGCGGCCGATGACGGTTTGGGCGGCGTACTTGGGGATGACCTCGTCGTCATGGAGCATGGCGAATTCTAGAAGAAAAATAATTAGTGTTATGTTCAGATGTGTGGGGTGAGGAGTCTAGACATACCCTCGGTAGCATCACGACCCATAAAGTTGAACAGAGCGTTGGCACCGCCGGGGTGCTCGTCCAACCAGTTGGTCACGTCCAGGACAATACCCTTGACGACAATCCACAGGTCATCCTTCTTGTTGTGCTTGGCAATCTCCTCCATGGAGAACTCCTTCTCGGGGATCTTGAAGCTGGCCACGGGGTCGGCCTTAGCAGAGGTGTCCTCACCGGCGGGGGTGGCTGCAGGAGGGGCAGCGGTGACGGAAGGCAGGCTACCGCCGGCAGCGGCACCACCCCACTCAACGGAGATCTTTCCGGGGGTGGAGGGGTCAATGTGCAGGGAGATCTGGCCGAGACGCTGCTGGGCACCGGAGGAACCAGTGGTGAGGAGCTTCTGGAAGAGGTGCTGCGAGGCAGAGTCACCGGCGACACGGCCGTAAACGACACAGCCCAGCAGGGAGGAACCACCGAGACGGTTGGCGCCGTGGACACCACCGGCCAACTCACCGCAGGCGTACAGGCCGTTGAAGGGCTGCTTCTCGCCGTTCAGAACCTCGGCGTGCTCGTTGATCTCGATACCACCCATGGTGAAGTGGAGGACGGGCTCCATGAGAGCAACGTGGAACTCGTCGTCGATGGAGAAGGGGAGGTTGTGGAAGAACTTCTTGTTCCAGGGGTCCTTCTTCTTGCCATCGGCAATGAGGTTGTACTCGTCAAAGGTCTTCTTCAGGGCAGCGTCGCCGCAGCCAATCTCAGCGGCGAGCTCCTTACCGGTCATCTTCTTCATGAGACCACGGCCAGAGTAGTGGCGGGTGTGGAAGTCCAGGACCTTGGAGGCCTTGCTGTTGAGCACCAGGCGGATGGGCCACTTGCCCTTCTCCTTCTCCTTCCACATCTGGCCGGACACGTAGTCACGGTGGCCCAGCTCGTCGGAGAAGCGCTGGCCGTCCGAGTTGAGCAGGAGACCACCCTCACCACGGAGGGCCTCGGCAGCAAGGAACTTGAACTTGGCGTTGGGGTCCTTGGGGTCGACCAGACCGGTAGGGTGAACCTGAACCTTGTCCATGTCGATGCCGTTGGCACCGATCTCCATGAGCATCTTCTGACCGTCACCAGTGGCGTGGGTGCCGTTGGTGGAGGACAGACCGTAGGTGTCGGGACGGTGCTTCTTAAGGAGGGAGGTGTCGCTGAAGTCAGCGGCGTAACCACCGGTGGCCAGAACGACAACACCGTCGGCGGTCTTGGTCTCGCCGTTGAGACTGTAGGTAACACCGGTCACGTTGTTGCCGGACTTGTTGACAGCAGTAACGTGGGCCTTCTTGACAATCTGAACACGGGTGGGCTCGGCCTCGGCGAGCTCCTCGAGGCGCTGCATGAGGGCGTAGGTGATGGCCATACCGGGGAACTTGGCATCGTGGCCACGGTGTGTGCGGGGGTGGGAGTGACCGCCCAGTCGGGAGACCAGGGTGAGGTCGAGGTTGAAGACATCCTGCAGCCACTCAACAGCGGAGGCGGACTTGTAGGTGAGGACCTTGATCAGGTCGGGGCGGGCCTTGTCACGGGCCGACTTGAGGGTGTCCTCGTAGAAGGCCTTGACGCTGTCGCCAATGCCGAGGTCGACCTGAGTGCGAGTGAGGGCTCCATTGATACCGGAGGTGGCCTTGGTTGAGTTGCCACCGAAGAAGGCTTAAAATGGGGGAGAGAACATGTTAGTAACCGGAGGTCACGAGAGGCGCGCGGACGGGATGAGTGTGTCTGCAACAGAAGAACGAGAAAGCTGTTTGAACATACCCTGCTTGTCAAGAACGAGGACATTGCCACCGTTCAGGTAGACGGTGTGAGCAGCACTCAGGCCGGACACTATCACGGAACTCTGTCAGTCGAGAATTCTTGATTCTTGGGGAAGAGAGAATAATGCGGGGGAGAGCGACTTACATCCACCGCCGACCACAATGACTTGGGGAGCTGCCATTTTGTGTGTTGGCTGATGTGTATGGGGAGGGAGGGAGGAGAGAGAGAAGAGTGAGGGAAGAAGAAAAGAAGAATGTTCCTAATAGTTGTGACGGGGGGGGGGGGGGCTTGTGGTTTTATGGAAAAGAATCCGGGGGGCAGCTCAGAAGCCGACGTTCCTCTATCGGCCGAGGCACGCGTGGAGAAGAAGTGGGGACACGAGTAGACCAGGTTGGTAATGGAACAGGAGAGACTGGAGTAAGGGAAAGAGCTGATCACTTTGAAACCTGGGGAAAGCAAAGAGAAATGAAAGTTACTCGTGATGGAGAACTACGATTGGAGGGTATCACATGCATTTTGCTGTTGATCGTAAGACTTTCTGATCAGAGGGCGCATCTTCACATGCACTTTGCGTCATGACTGACATTCCAGTGTAAATAACGAAGGAAAGGGACTGGGGGATACAAGTCATACGAGAGCAATACTCATCACCAGTTTCTCATTGCAAAAGCATCCAAAATACAAGAGTCTAGATCTGCTCAGTTTCTATCTCGGTAAACAACATCCTCACAATATTGAATATTCCGATATCTTGATCTCTCCACGACCCGCGGGAGTGTCGGTCGGCGGATGCGCCGTGGGCCTCGGAAGTACACAATGTCACACTGGTAAATGGCCGAGACTCGATCCGAGTAATACATAATGCAACCACTGTGTAATTCCGGTATTGACAGGTAGAATGAATAGGGGAATGTCATCTGAGGTAGATAGCATCCATCTATCCTATACATATATCTATATTTTGTATAGAATATAAAACCATGTATTACCTCCATCTTGAATCCACTCTATTTCCTTGCACCCCCATCTTCTCCTCTCAACCAGGCAGCCTCAATTACCGACCGCTGACTGTTTCTCCCCCGCTGATTGGTGGAACAAACCATGTCTGGCTGACATAATCCGGGGATCGTTTCTTCCCTTTCCGGTTACCATGACATCACCCCCTCTCCCCCATTCACCTCGGGTCAATAACCGACGGAATTCATCTCTCGGTCGGTCGCTGAGCCAAATGTGAGCACTACAAAATCAGCTCAATTCCCACCGTTTCCTCCCACCAGCTGGCATTCCCAGCTAGACGCGCTCATTGAACTCGAATTCGGGTTCGTGTAACCCGGTCTGCGTGTTGTTGGGACCGGTCCGGGCTCGGGGTAATGCGTCCCGAGGACAGTGAGGTTCACAGCTCGCCTGAAAACGGACCGAAGCGGACCGAAGATGAGAGATTGTTGAGGATTGAAGGGAGATCGGGTAAATGAGGTACGAGCATGCGAGTGGGTGTCCTCTGGGATTATTCTTCGGTATCGCTGGTGTGAGTGGCATGATCTGTCGAGACATGCCACTCGGATGATGGCGAATAGCCTCGGAAGAGATGCGAGAGAGAAACATCCTCGGTGTACCAAGAACACAATCTCAACAGGCATCTTATATGTCTATGAATTGAGTCATGGCGCATTATATGCTCAAATGCTATTATCCACTTCGAGAGTGAAGAGAAACTAACCAAATCAATGCTATACACCTACAAATCATCCCCGCAGATCCAAACCTAATCCATCCAAGTCACACTCTTCGTCACCAAAAACTCATTCAATCCCTCATCCGCATTGAATCGACCCCAACCACTATTCTTCACTCCCCCATGCGGCAGCACCGGCTCATCATGAATCGTCATACTATTAATATGCACAGCCCTAGCCACAAAACAAAGTCAGCACATCCTCACAAATCACTCACCCCCAATCCAACTTCAAAGCTCTTCTTCTCCAAAAGCACGTTGCACTCACCCAGATTGAATCTTCCTCGCAATCGCAAACCCCCTCCTCAAATCCTCCGTAAACACACTCGCCGACAACCCATACCCACTCCCATTCGCTATCCGCACCGCCTCCTCCTCACTCTCGAATTCCATAAACGCCGCCACCGACGCAAAGGCTTCTTCCTGCCAAACGGCCATGTCCTCTGTGACTCCGCCCAGGATGGCGGGGGCCATGCGCACGCCTGCGTCGGCGGGGAGAGGGGTATCTGTCGAGCCGGAGATAAAGTGTGCGCCGGCGGCGAGGGCGTTGGAGATTAGATTCTGCACGCGGGCTTTTGAGGCTGTGTTGACGAGGGTTGGTGGGAGATTAGAGGATGATGACCACGTGGCGAGGGCTTGCTTCAGTGCTGTGGTGAATTTCGCGGCGATGGAGGCGTGAACGAGGATGCGGTCTGTTGCCATGCAGATTTGGCCGGACTAAGCAAGAGAAGGGGAAGCAGATTAGATCCTGTTCCCACACACTGACACTGACAACCTGAATCCCCCAGGGTGTATAAAACTCACATTCAAAAAAGCACCCGCCAACACACCCTGCACCGCAACATCCAAATTCGCATCCGCGCAAACAATCGAACTATTCTTCCCACCCAGCTCCATAAGACAAGGTTTCAGATTCTGTCCACACGTCCGCGCAATCTTCCTGCCTACCGCTGTACTACCGGTGAAATTGATCTTACGCACAGCCGGATGCTCGATCATCGTGTTGACGACCTCGGGTGCATCGTCTGGTCGACAGTGTAAGATGTTCAGACAACCTGCGGGTAGACCCGCGTCCTCGAAGGCCCGGCCGATAGCCCAGTAGCAGCGCGGAGTGAGCTCGGAGGATTTGAGGATCGTTGTGTTTCCAGCTGCTAGGGCGCAGGCGGCGGAGCGGATACCGAAGACGTAAGGTGCGTTCCTGTCGCTCGTTAATATCACGATCAGAGTATACATGCCATAAGAGGTTCTACACCTATACTCTCCAGATCAGATACATACCACGGCACAATCCCCAAAATAACCCCTATAGCCTCCTTGAAAACAATCGCACTCTGCCCCTGCGCCTCCACAACCGGCACACTCCCACAAATACCCGCAATCCTCCCCGCAACATCCCTCAACATCCTTATCGCAAGCGGAACAACAAACCCCGCCGACGCCCCCTCATCCGCGCCCATCTCCGTCCGCATATAGCCCGCATTCTCCTCAAGACGCTCCTCCAGCAGGTCGGCTGCTTTGAGGAGGATGTCGCGCCGTGCGGTGGGTTTGGTTGTCGACCAGCTTGGGAAAGCGGATGATGCGGCTGAGACGGCATCGAGGGCGTGGTGGGTGGTTGCGGAGGAGGAGAGCCAGCAGGGGGTGTTTGTGTAGGGGGATGTTATGGGGAAGGTTGTTGGGGTTTGGATTTCGTGGCCGTTTATTAGGAGGGGGATTGTTAGGGTGGATGTCATTTTTGTGGAGGGGATGAAGGATGGTTATTATTGAGGGGAAGTTGAGGAAGTAGTATCTCTCACTGATTTGCAGTCAAGATGTTCAGCCCCGCTATCCAGCTTACTCCGATACGAGTGGAACTAGAAACTAAATGGATGGAGTAGTCTTGGGTCTTGGTACTCCGCTCTGAGCGTGAATGGATTCCATGTAGATCCCTTCCTAAAGGTTCAACCAACCACTGACTAAATTCATACCCACTGCCACGCCAGCAATCCACAAACTATTTGATTTTCGCCCACCGCAAGGTCCTCACTGATTCCATGGAAACGATTCGGGACAGAAAAAGTGCTGTATTGTAGAGAGTATATGATGTACTGTCGAGGACCGAGGAAGCTATCCCGAATGTCACACCCCCGCTGTGGCTGAAAGGCCCCGCATGTCAGGGTCTGCACCAAGTTAATTTTAGTGCGATGGACATGGCGGCGTTAGGGGAAGGGTTATTATTGTTATCAACTGAACAATCATAGTTATTGTAGCACAAGATGGCAGAATGACTCTTTAATTGGGCTATGATCAAGGTGATCAGTTATGAGAGAACAGCAGGATTTTTGGAAGACTGGCAATAGTTTACCCCACTGCCAGCCTGTCCTCGAAATCTTGTAGAATCGGGCTCCACAGTCTCGGGTACCTGGACCATGATGATCGAGTATCTCTTCGGGGGACTGTTTTTCAGGTCTGTCTGTGCAATTCAATCAAAATTCAATTAAATTTAATGAGCTCAAAAAGTATACTGAGTTCATACAATCTACAGTGTTCAGACGTCTGTTAGTATTCTATTTTGGAACCTGCAGAAGCTTCCATGGATGCAGCCAGGGTCCCCTGTTAATCATCCCCCATTCTACTCAGATAAAATCATAACTTGGCTATAGAGTTCGACGATCATTCCTATACAAGTATAACATCCCGTGTGCTTAGGCAGATTCTCGCTCGGTACCACGGGCGAGTAAGCCACTATTGACTCGGGATCTGCACGGTTGACCTGTCACTCTGCGGATCGAGAATGGGATACATACATAGTGGATAATTTGAATCGGTGAAATGATGGAACGTGGTTGAAAGCCATGAATGGGTTGCATAGAACATGTGGGTGTGTGAGTTATTATTCAAGACAGTCAAATAATCTGAGTGGATTACCGGTTAGTTGCATGAATCTTGCATACATCCTGATTAATGTTATCCTATAAAGCACCAATCATATACTCTGCAGCTGAGATAAAAAGCATAGCCTCAAAATTCAGAAATGCCATGACTCGCCCCGATTTTCAGCAAAGTGTAGCATCTCACCACTCATCATATCAGATGGCGATCAGAGCCCCGTCCTTCCCGATCGGGTGACTACAGAATCCACCCACGATACTCTGACTGCTAGAACCAGGAAAAAAAATAGGTCCACCACTACTCTCCACTGGCAATGCCCCAGTCCCAAAAAACATGTGTCATTCCAAACTCACCACCGCGGCAGGCTTCCCCTCTCAGTCAAGATGTGCAGCACTAATCCCGGCGAGCCATAAATCATCATCCTGTCTGACGGCGTTCTCCACAACCAGCTAGAAATGTCATGTCTTTCAATGCAGTGCTAGCACGCTATTCGCCTAGCTCAATCGGTCAACCAGGAATTGGGAACGATAGTGGCCGCCACTTCCATGCAGGTCCCTACGCGAGGCGCATATCCCGGACTTGAATGGTGATTTGCTGCTGATGATCGACGGGCGTGCTGGAGGGGTGCGTCTTTTGGGATTGGGTCGGGATGAACGGTACCGAAAAGTGTGAGGCTGTCTTGCGTGGTAGACTATGCTGGCAGCCTGGTACATATCTATGGTGGAGGACGCTCGGGGGAGATTTACTTCCCCGGGAGTTTCGTTCTTTCTTGTGTGGCTCACACCCTCCTGTTTGCTTTTTGTATTTTGATTGCGTCCTGTCTTTCATTTTGCCTTTGAATTAAAAGACCATTGGTCATTGCTATTATGGCTCCTAGTGCGCGAGGCTGGCAGATGATCGAGATCGTCACCGTTCTGGTGGCGCTGTGTTTGATCTCTGTGGTGCTGAGAGTCGTCGCCCGTTTGCAGAGGAGGGTTGGGTTTGGCATTGATGATTATCTGAGTGTTCTGTCGATGGTGTTGATGGTTGCCATGCTTGTAGAACTTGGGTTATGTGAGTTATCCATCAGAGCCTGTGAATTTACATCCACGCTGACACATTGCTAGGGTGCTCCATCGGAGGTAATGGGACCCACGTTAAAGATCTCGATGCCGATACCCTCATGAACTACTGGAAGGTATGATAGATATGATTATCAACTCCCAACATATAACAACCCTCATCTAACAATTTGATAGATCTTCCTCGCCAACCAATTCACCTACTTCTTCCTCTGCCCCACCATCAAAATCTCCATCATCTGCTTCTACCGCCGCGTCTTCACAACCCCCCGCTTCCAACATTTCACCTTCAGCCTAAACTGTCTAATCGGTGCCTGGGGAACAGCCATCTTCCTCGCCTGCGCAGGCCAATGCCGCCCCCTCCGCGCATACTGGGACCACAGCGTCAACGGCCAATGCTTCGACGCAAACCTCTTCTTCATCGTCAACCAAGCCTTCAACGTGCTCATGGACTTTGTCATCCTGATCCTTCCAATCCCAATGATCTGGAATCTGCACCGTGCCTGGCAGGATAAACTCGCCCTGAACGGCGTTTTCGCCCTGGGTACTTTCGTCTGCTTCGCTAGTATCTACCGAATTGTCGTGCTGTTCTGGATAAGTCCCGCTGATCCGACTTATACCGTCTACCAAGCGACGCTCTGGACACATGTTGAGCCTTCTGTTGGCTTGATATGTTCCAGTCTCCCGATTATTCGTGGTTTGTTCCCGGCGCTGAAGTTGAAGAATCGATCTAATCGCAGTGATCATCCGTATTATATCAATACTGATATGAGTAACGCCAACTTTTTGAGTAAGTCTAGTCCGCGCTCGCCGGATTTGGAGTATGTGAAGATGGAAGCGGGGATTTATGGGGCGCAGATTGAGCGGACGGGGAACGGGATGGGGAGGGGCCGGTTGCTGGGTGATGATTTGCATCCGTTGAATATAAAGGTTCAGACTGATATTGCGATTACACCGGAGAGTGAATCGAGTATGGCTGAGACCGTACATGGCCAGCATCATTGAGAACGGTGCTACGATAATGTTGCCATGCTGATACGATGTGATGAATTGAGTAGCGAGTTGGGTTACCGTTGTATATAGAAGAGAAAGCCTTGATTTTTCCTTCCTCCCCCAAGGAGCTAAACACCAATTCATGTTCAATAATGCTTTCCGTAAAATGTAGACATACATACACTAAGAGAACAATCAGTTATTACTCCTCAGCCACTCTTCCCTCCTCAAAATCCACAAAAGATGATTCCCAAACTCGGGTCTTCTCGAATCAATTCGAGTTATATTCTACAAGTCTGCAGACTTCAAATTTCATCTATCAGAATTAGATATCTAGCCCAAGAGCATCACATCATCATTCATCTCATTCTCATTTCATCTACCCATCTAAACAAACGTATCCTCCAACACAAACATAGGCGGTCCCAACGCCTTCGGCGGCCACCCAACCCTGACATCAAACCTGGACTCAAAGGTCCACCTCCCCGAACCAACCCACCTCCCCCCCTCCTCCCAATCAACATCACCACCTGCAGGCAGCACAACCCTCGCCCACGAATTCGGCGGAACAATAACCTCAAGCACAAACCTCCCCCCACCCTCCCCATCAACCCTCCACCGACACTCCAACCTTCCATAAACAGTCTCATAAACAGCCTCAGCATGACTAACCGTTCCCCCAGGCACAGGATTCACCAATACCCGTCTCCAACCAGGCTCCAACGGACTAACACCGGCTACAGTCTTATGGAGCCAGTTTATTATCGATCCGAGCGCGTAGTGATTGAAACTGGTCATTTCGCCGGGATTCACGCTCCCGTCGGGACGCATGCTATCCCATCGTTCCCAGATTGTGGTTGCGCCCATGGTTATGGGATACATCCATGATGGACAGGTTTTTTCTTGGAGCATGCGGTATGCTAGTTGGGGGTAGCCGGCTTTTGTCAGCGCGTGTGTTATAATGGGTGTCCCCGCGAATCCGGTCGAGACCTGGAATTGGGCGCGGCGGACGAGGCGGGCTAGTCGTGCGCCGGCGTTGGATATTTGTGTGGGAGTGTCGAGGAGGTTGAAGACTAGGGCGAGACTGAGGGCTGTTTGGGTGTCGCCGACTAGGTAGCCCTCGGGGGAGATGTATTTTGTTTGGAAGCGGGCTTTTAGAGAGAGATATTCTGCTTCGTAGCGTGTTGCGTCGGGTTTTTCGTTGAGGATGGCGGCGATGATGGAGAGGGTGCGTGTTACGTGCACGAGGTAGGCATCTGCGACGAGGGTCCCGTCGGTGCGTGCGTTGCCTGGTTGGTCGGGTGGTGCGGTTGGATCAAGCCAGTCGCCTAGTTGGAAGAGGGTGTCGTCCCAGAGACGGTCTGGTCCGCGTTGGACGCCCCGGTCGATCCATGCTGTCATGCTGGGATATTGTCTGCGTAGGATGTCGGTGTCCCCGTAGTTCTGGTATAGAGTCCAGGGGAGGAGGACGGTGACGTCGTCCCAAATAGCTTGTGGGAAGACGGGCCAGAGGTCTTCGGAGATGACGTTTGGAATGACGAAGGGTGGGATGGCGTTTGGTGAGGCGAGTTGTTCTGCGGCGAGGTCTTTGAGCCAGTCGCCTAGCATGCCGGCTGTGTTGTAGAGGAAGCTGGCTGATGGCGCGAAGACTTGGATGTCACCTGTCCAGCCGAGACGCTCGTCGCGCTGGGGACAATCTGTTGGGATGGAGAGGAAGTTGCCGCGCATACTCCAGGTGGCGTTTTCGTGGAGCTTGTTGATCATTGGGTGTGAGCAGTTGAACCATCCGGTGCGTTTGAGATCCGTGTGCATGACTTCGGCGGTTAGACTGTTCAAGGTGAGAGGGTTGGTATCGTCCTCGGGACTCCATCCGTCGATTTGGACGTAGCGAAAACCATGGAATGTAAAGCGTGGTGCCCAGTTACGGATTTCTGTGCCAGCAGAGGTGATGGTGTCGGTGCATTTAGCTACGCGGAGAGGGCGGATGCCAAGTTCCTGGTCTTCGAGGACTTCGGCGTGAATGAGGGTTACGATATGGTTGGCAGGTTTGATGAGCGATGGGATACGGATACGTCCGACGAGGTTCTGGCCAAAGTCGATGATCGTCTTGCCAGTGGGTGTCTTAATTATTTCGACCGGCTTGACGACCTCTGTGACTCGCACGGGCGGTGCATTGGGCGATACGAGCTCTGTTTGGGGGAACTCGGTCTCACGAACTGCGTTCCAGGAGGACTCGGCAAAGGAGCTGTTCGTCCAGCCTTCTTGTTCCTCGCGAGCATCATATACCTCACCATCGTAGATCTCACTGGTGATCAGAGCTGAATCATGACATTTCCACGTGGAATCGGTCACAATAGTCTCCTTCCCCAAACCCGAATCAATCTCCAACTGCGCAATCAAAGCCATTTCATCACCGTAGAGGAACTGGCGACCTCCGTGGAAGCCTAGTCTCGTAGCATACCATCCCTCGGCGACCTCCACTGCAATAGTATTCGGCCCATCTGCATTCAGGAGCGACGCGACGTCAAATATTTCGTAGTTCAGTCGGTGCTTATAGCTCGTCCATCCTGGGGCCATATAATGATCACCCACGGGAACCCCATTAATATAGGCCTGGAACACTCCAAGACTAGTAATATAGAGACGCGCCTGCCTCACAGCTGCCGCAGATAGGGTGAATGTCTTCCTGAACCGGAGTGGTCGCAATGGACCTTCGATTTGCTTGACCGGGCTGGCAATCGCCTTTGCAGTCCAGTCTTTCCGGTTCAGCAGGCCACACTCGACAGTCGTCCATTCAGACCATTCTGTTGGCTGGGCACGCGATCCACCATAGGCGCGCACGCGAACCTGGGCGGCTTCGCGAGATTGCAGGGGTTGGCTGGGCCATGTGACAAGCACGGATTCGGAGGATTGAACATGGTGGGATTCTGGAGATTGGGAGTGGCGGGTAATTTCAACAGTGTATGCTTTCTGCTCCCAGTCGGGGACTGTTTCGTTGGTTGCCGCGAATTTCCAGGAGATGCGGGGTTTGGCGACTCCGATGCCTAGTCCGGAGGCGTGCTGTTCAAAGGATATCGACGTGATAGATGGTTGTGAGGACATGATGGGTTGTGCTAGAGATGGATGAAGATTGAACCACTAAACTCTCAGGATTGAAAATAAGTGAACGACTAGAAAAAAGTCCACAACGATGTTGGTGACTTGGTGGTTCTGGTCACGTTGCACACTTCGTTGGTTCGGGACAATCGATGCCGATGAGGGACGCAGCACTCGGCCCCGCATGACAATTTTACCCCGAATTCTCCATTTCTACATGAATCATTAGGGCCCTGGTGATCAAGAGACAGCATGATTAGGGCAACAATCTTGACGGAGATCGGACCGACTTGCCGTGAAGCTCCACAGTGAACATCTCCACAGTACACGAGGAACGTGGAAGATGTGGATACAATGGCAGAAATGAAGCTAGTGTATGGTTGGGTTAGCCGACTTACTCGAATAACCACTCGACTCGTATGATCTGATGGAATGTTGGAGTAGGTATGCCGGATATAACACTAAACTAGCAGTCATAGCCACCCGATCTCACAGCAGAGCCAAGAATGTCTCTCGTACACTAAATGACAAGACTAACTGATCGCCAGGAACTGCAGAAGTCTGATATCAGTTGGTAACTCTCGTCTCTACGCCACTTTCACCATGGACCTAGTATATCAATCTACCTACTCATCAGTTTTCTCATCTTCAAAACTCAAGATCACAATTCCAAGGCCGCAGAAGGGGTAAAAGTTGCCTAAATCGCTAGGGCTCTGCTCCATCTAACCTGTGACGCCCAGGGTCAGCGCCACAGCCAACCACCGATACACCAAACTCAGCCACATTCGAAGAAAATCTTGAAGGCAAAGAGGAGGGGTTCCCATTTTCCTGTTTGACGGCAGAACTTCGGCTGATTGCTCAAAGGGCGTGTCTGCAGCCTTTAGTTCACAACTGTACTTCTGTAATTGGCCAATTAGAGTGGCCATTGTAGCTGACTAGTCGGTGACTAAATCGATCCTGACCCCAGATTGCGACAGCCCCGGATTCATGCAACAGACATTGCGGAGAGGGCGATCGGCACTGACAATCCGCAAAACCATATCTCAAACACCATCAGATCCTGCTTTGCATATCTTTACATATCGTATATCCATTCACTCCAATTCTCAAGACTCCCTCGCCTTTAACGAGTCATCCCGAGAAGAATCCCCAAAATCGGCCCGCAAAAGGGCAACTGAGAAACGGAGAATCGGAGAAATAGAGACAACGGCCGGCCGTGACGGCCAATGGGCAATCCGGAAGTTGACGCGGCATCTGGTTGAGGTTTCACTCTCTTTTTTTTTTGGCTTTTTCTTCGCCTTTCTAGACCCTCTAGGCACTTTTTTTGCCTCCCCACCGAACTCGGCTCCTTTAGCGTTTCACGGTTATGTTTAGCTTTTTTCCGGGGGCTTTCTGGGGATCGTGCACACCTCCGCATTTCCCTTTTCCTCTGATTTTTCTGGATTCCAATCAAAATCGAGAATCCCCATCTTCCCCCCCCCCCCAATGCGCCCATATGGGCCTCGCGTGGCACTGTCGAACCTGGTGATGTGATGGTCCTATCTTGTGCTTCCGGGGTAAAAGATGCCATCTTGAGACGAGACACTCAGAGTGGGTAATACATAAAAGGCCCTTCTCTCCAGCTTCGACTATCTCTTGCTTGACTGGATCGTGGCATTCAATTATCTTGTCTTGTCTCCCTTCTCCTTCTCATATTGCACTACTCCCTTTGATCAACTTCTTTATATACATATCTCATTCCTTGTTCGGTCACCTGCACAATGGAGAAGCCTAGTGCCGACTTCATCGAGGATACCGATAATCAGCAACTGGGCCATATCGCCAACCAGGAAGACCATGAATTGACTAAATGGCAGAGTCTGCAGAAATATCCCTGGACGTTCTTCTGGTGCACCTACGCCGTCTGGTGTATCCTGCTGGTCAGTTTCGAGAATCAGGCTTCTGGTAACGTCACCGGTATCCCGGAGTTCCGGAAGGACTTTGGTCATTATTATGAGGGGGCCTGGGTGCTGGATGCGAAATGGCAGTCTGCGTTTGCTGGAGGTCCCGTAGCGTCGGCTGTTGTTGGTGCGCTGTGCTCGGGTCAGATTGCTGATGCTATCGGGCGCAAGTTGACTATCTTGATTGCTTTGGTTATCAGTATTGGAGCTGTCACCCTGGAGTTTGTCTCGACTACGAATGAGATGTTCTTTGGTGGAAAGTTCCTTAATGGTTTTGCTGTGGGAGCCTTGGCTTCCGTGCCTGTTACTTATGTCGGCGAGGTATGTATCCCTTACTCACCACCATCCACTGACTCATTTAAGTGGCTCACATCTAAATCGCTTCAATAGATCACCCCGCTCGCTCTCCGTGGTACCCTCACTTGCTTGACTGCCCTCGCCTATGTCATCGGCCCTCTCGTCGTAGCCCTCATCACCAACTCCACCGGTACCTACACAAACCGCTGGGCCTACCGCGCCGTCTTCTGCGCCCAGTATGGCTTCGCCGCCATCGCTCTGGCCGGCATCATGTTCATGCCCGAGTCCCCGTGGTGGCTCATCTCCAAGGGCCGCGAAGACAAGGCCCGCGCCTCCCTCCGCAAGCTGGGCTACGACGAGAACGAGACCAACAAGAAATTTGCCCTCATCAAGACCACTCTCGAGGAAGTCCGCCAGGAAACCGAGGGCGCTACCTATCTCGAATGTTTCCGTCGGTCTAACCTGCGCCGTACTATCATCTCTATCCTCCCGCTGAGCATCCAGGCTTTCTTGGGTGTTGTCTTTGCCGCTGGTTACTCTACCTACTACATGCAGCTGGCTGGGTATAGTACCGCGATGAGTTTCCGCCTGCAAATCGTGCAGCAAATTGCCTCGCTGGTCGGTAACGTCATGTCATATTTTGTCATTGACCGCGTCGGTCGTCGCAACCTCATGTTCTACGGTCTTGCTATCCTCACCGCTATCCTGATGTTGACGGGTGGTCTGGCCGTCGTCGGATCCCAGACTGGTAACCCCAATGCTGCGGGTGCTATCAAGGGAACCGTCGCTTTGATCCTCATCTACTGCTGGTGGTATAACATGACCATCGGTGCGGCAGGATACACCATTCTGGCTGAGGTGTCTACTTCCAGACTCCGTGTCAAGACTATTGCCATTGGTCTGGCTTTGCAGAATGCTCTCTACACTATGTGGTCGTTTGTCCTGCCTTACTTGTTCAATCCCGATGAGGCCAATCTTGGTGCTAAGGTGTCTTTCATCTTTGGTGGACTTTGTGTGATTTGTCTTGTTTACCTTTGGTTCTGTCAGCCTGAGACCACAGGCAGGACTTATGCTGAGCTGGATGAGATGTTCATGAAGAAGGTGCCCGCCAGGAACTTCAAGACTTACAAGACTGATTCTGAGGCTTTTGGTGTCGCTGCGAAGGGCAATGGGGAGGCTTAGATAATTGAATGGGTACAATGTAGTGCACATAGTTGGGAGTGTTGGGGATGGAATATCTGTATTTATGTACAACCTAATTTTTATCTGAACCTTGCTGGTCTCGGTCTGTGATGTCCCAGGCGGGACCCGAGGGGAATCTGCTATTGTTAAACACTCGTTTCTCAGAGATCAATCAAATACAAAGCAGAAACACATTCATCATTCTCCCTTCGATGTATACCTCTCCCTTCCTTCCCCAAAAATGAGAATACAAAAAGAAGACCCCTCAAGAACCACGCCGGCCTGATAGGTTTCCGTGTCCAACTCCACCCACTGGCTGCAAGATCATGTTTCATACCTCTATCTGCCTTTTGATGAGATTTCCGGTTACCTGGCTACTCCCGCTTCTCGTTTGTTCCCTCCTGGAAACTCCCACCACTGATGATATCCCACCCACCATGTTGCCGGCGTTTGTCCGCTCTTAGCCTTTAATAGATCCCCTCAGCCACCAGGTCTTCTTCTTTCTCTTCCTTCCCTTTACTCAACACACTATTTCCCTCACGCTCCTCGTCCCCTTCTCACCTATACACTAGCCTTTATAAAACTACCAACCTCCAATATATACCGATTCTACAGAGAGTCAGAGACACGGCCGGTCCCGGAACCAAGACATATATACCCTTCGCTGTGGATCAAGAAAAAACAAAGCTCTCGACCAGATCTTTCAGTCTGTCAGGCGGTTGAGGGGCAGGTACTCTCCACAGGCTTATCGCCTGTCGGCATTGGGCATGGTCTCCGGGGAAGAATGCTTAAGGGCATCCTCCCCCTCCTGTAATTAAGGCACTGGTCGAAGTGTGCATGACTTGAGAGGCTCTCTTAGGTTTGGACACTTCGGCGTCCCTATCCAACTGGACTCTGAGCCACATACGTTTACCTGATTGCTGGATCCGATCTCGATCAAGGGAAGTCTCTCTCTGCACGATACTGCCGCTGCCGTTGACAAAACGTGGTACACTCGCCGTGGCCTGGCTTTCCAGAGATGGCGAAGATGGCGAGGATGTTGACTTGTCCTGGTTGGAGACTGCAGCGCCATTGCCGTCTTAGGCAATCAAGTGTGAGATGGTAATGGCTTGCCAGTAATTGTAGGGCTTTATCATCGTCGCAGCGGAACGCAGCACCTACACGAGATATATCGGTAAAGAAACTCGGCTTAGCGCAAAAATCAGGTTGTGTGGTGTCGTCACCAACCTGCTTCGTGGTCACCACCGCAGGATTCGGGTTTGCCGGGGACTATGTCGAGAGCAATTGGACTAGGGGTATGACTTATGCAACACCAGCTCTCATTGTGATTACTGCACGCGCTGGATGTCCACAAATTTGAACGCCGATAAATCAATGAGCAAGATGATGCCCAGTACGTGCGGCGTGGATGGGAGATCATTATCAGACAACGCTGGGGGGGGAGGAAATACCTGGTCAAGATAAGGGGTTCCTTGGAGAGGTGATACGAGACCAAGATTGGGATTTGTTCAGCGCGGATCTGTTCGGCCGTAATAAGGCATGAGTATCCAGTCATTCTATCAATTTATGGACTTCTACGGAATTTCGGGATTTTCATGAGTGTAGAGATTAGGCATCAATTCGTAGCATTTCGTGAAAGTATCTGGTCTATCAATGCACCATCTGGCTACTAGCAAAATCCTGGGTAAAGGTCAGCATGGACGTAATGTTTTCACAGATATGTAGGCGTTACTTACTGGGAACTGGTCGGCAATACTGGTCGCAACACGTTCAACATCTTCAGCAAGCTCCTGTACTCCCTGGTCCCACTGGCGCAGACTCGCTCCATTTGCACCAGATCCAGCCGCAAGTTCCGAATCAAAGGAGATGATCCCGTCAATTTGGTCGATTCGACCACGAAGACGACCCTGCTCCACCATTCGCGCGGCATAAGCCTCGGCCTTTTCGCCGGCGGAAAACTCGTTTGATGACTTTAGACCTAGAATCTCGCCAAGGGCATCAACATTGATGTTTTCGTAGAGCTTGCTGGCAGCCACGAGGTTATGTTCGATGACTGCCTTGTCGAGAACGGTGGTGCCGTCAGCGGTAACGGCTAGCTGGTGGGGGGCGAGCTTCTTCGAAAATGTAGCGACTTCGTCAGCGTTAAGAAGGCGGTCCAGGAACATTTTCTCCAAGATTGAAAACTCCTCTACTGATGACGCACGATCATCCTTGTACAGACGAGAGAGGGATCGTGATCGCTGGGGGCCAGCGGGGGCCAGGACTGCACAACGAATGGCGGCTGAGAGTGCGGCGAGCCGGTCACCTTCGTCGACGCCTGGGGCCAAGCTGACATTAAAGTATTCCTGCGCAGCGTCTAAGAATCGCCGGCGGGCATCGAGAATTCGGGCCTGCGACAGCTGGAAATATAACTTGGAATCATGGTCTTCAAGCTTGCTGGGCAAGTTTTTGATGCGATTCAGGAATCCCTCCGCATTGGTGGTATCATCGTCCTCCAGGTAGTATCGCACGATGCGAATCCAGAGTCGTGCCTTGGCCGCATCAGATACCAGTCGCTGGGAGCTATCAATGTTGATTCCCGACAGCGCCCGCGCCGCAGCACTATATTCTTCCTGTGTCTCGTATGCTTCTGCGAGAATCTCACGGATCTGTGAATCCTGTTCCTCCACTGATGTAGCGCGTGACTGAAGCAGTGTGACAGCGTGTTGTCCAGTCTTGATCTTGACTTCCGGGTCGAACTTTTGCAGGGCAGCGATGAAAGAATCAAGGAGCGGGCGAGCTGCTGCAATACTGATATCCTCATTCAGGATGGAATCAAGGTAGTAGACGATATCTTGGGCGAGCTCATCGCCGCACGAGCGAGACACGATGTCATTGAGGAGGCTGTTGTATTGTTCAAGCTTGGTAGGTTGGTGGGAGAGGGCTTCGATGGACGCTAGAGCAGCAGTGAACTTTTGAGACGCCATGATCGATTGTGGAGGGTTGTATTTTTAAGGGAGAGAAGATGTTGCCGCCTTTCGACGGAGCTTAGGCCTGGTAGTGACGCTAGAGAGTTGGAGATGGTGGGTTGGAGATGGTGGGTTGGAGATGGTGGATGGCCCGGGCTTATCGATAAGCAAAGGCGGAGAAGAGAAGACGTTTGGCATCAACAGTACTGGATGATTATGGCAAGGTGCAGTAATGAGTTAAAGGTATAATTTGACCTGTAGCTGGTTTTGAAATACGCCTGTCTGATCTTGGGCTTCTGGGTTTCAAGTCGAATTTGGCGTTGTTGCAAAAATATATATACAGTGAACAATGCAAAGTGCCATGAAAATTTGACTAATATAGGTACCAACATCCAATGTACCAGTTAAGCTAAAGTTCGAGGAATATTAATCACTTGAAAAGTATAGCTCAGTTCACTTGCTTTGATACATTCTGTCTCCACAATAATAAATTTCCGTGTTGGGTGAAAGACGATGAAGTCATCGGAGACATCCAGAACAAAGTGATAGAGCGGCTCTTCGACTCACCGCCTGCCCAGTCCAGCCGGCCAGTTGATAGCTCTCTGCCCGCTTTGTGGCGCAACTCCAACTTCTCTCCTCTCACTCCAGCTCCTCTCATCCACTCTCTCTTCTCGTCGCATATTGGACCCCAACTCAGCCTCTGTGTGATCGCAAACTCGATTCATTCCATTTACCATCCAACTTACAACTGCGCTCGCTTCTTCCAACCGCCATCATGGCCCAGGTCAAACCAGACCCTGATGCCATGTACATCAAGCCCGACCCCGATAGCAAGGAGGCAGTCCCTGCCGACCTAGAAGATGATGATATCTACGAAGATGCGGGAGATCTGGACTTTTCAGCGTCAGCACAAAACGTATGGCTCTCACGACTGCCCCAGCAGCTGTGGGACCATTGGGCGACGATGGACGAGAATGCGGATGATGACGAGGAGATTGAGATCGGAACGATCAGGATAGAAGGTGAACCGGGAGATCTCAAGCGGGTAAGTCTCAATTCTCTTTCTTTGAGCTTTCAGGTGCTCACGCACTTGATGTGCACAGGTTAGCGTGCGACTCCACAAACGCGATGGCAACGAGGACATTCCCAAGGACTACACACTGCAAAAGCAGGCCATTTCCACAAATGCGGCACACATGACCCAAAATACCTTTGTTTTCACGGAAAAGGACATCCCCGGAGCTGAAAACCGCCTAGTGTCATTTGGAGAGAAGCGCTCAGCCTTGTACGAAGCTATGAAGCGTGACGCACGGAGGAGGCAACAAGGCAAAAAATGGGAACCCTACGTGCGGAAGACAGTTCCAAGTGTGTGATCCCTATGATTGCATGCTTTCGACAGCTTTGTTGACATTTTCTTAGAACAAACGGCCCTGGTTGGACAAGTCAGCGAGGAGTTCAACTTATTGCCGGTCGAGAACGAAGAACTACGGCGGATCTCCGAAAAAGCAGCCATCGAAGCTATGAAACCGAGAGAAAAAGTCCAATACATCGATGATATCAGTCCCGACATCACGAATGCAGCCATTCTCCTTCCCTCGAACAAGGGCCACTTCGTGGTAAGTTTTTCGCTCTTTGCAGCCTGGTTGCATCGTCAACTGCTAACAACTTTCTTAGCAACAACTCAAGCCGACCAAGGCCAAGGCCCAAGAGAACAAGTCCATTCGTATGCCTCAAAATGAGCTGCTGGACAAGATCTTCGAGTGCTTCCGAGAATTCCGATACTGGCCATTTAAGACTCTCAAGGCCAAGCTGCAACAGCCCGAGTCATATCTCAAGGAGACCCTGGAGATGGTTGCTCATCTGGTCAAGTCGGGCGACTTCGCCATGACATGGGAGCTTAAGCCTGAAGCTCAGCATGCCAACTATGCTTCCATGTCGTATGACGGTGTCAAGGATGAGAAGCCGCCTGACATGGATGACTATGATGATGCTTCGGAGGAGGATCCTACGGGTATGGTAACGGATCATGATTAAAAAGAAGCTCTAGCGAAGCTCTCCACAATGTGGATATGATTAGAAATCTATCCAACTTAATACAATAAATATTTGTAGATATCGCGGCTTTCTATAATCAGGGTGCTGACAGGTTAGGTCCAGAGGTAAATGGCCAGTAAACTAAGTAGGGGAGAGCATGCCTCATTCATCTTGGATCTAACAAGTAAATGAGGAAAGAAAACCTAGTATTCGAGAGAGCTGAGACTGATTTCCAGGAGCTTTTCCAGAATGATCTGTTTTTCTTTTCCCATTTAAACATCTCTGTAAAACTCCATCGACTATAAGATATGACTTCCTAATCATAATGACGAGCTTGATGGTTCTGTGTTTGGCTTTGCGTTTGCAGAACAGATCACGTGATGTGATTGAGATCGCCTCACGTGATCGAATACGCCACTGGCCGCTATGGGCGCGAGTCGTCATTTCGCAGCCCCCAACCTTCTCAGAAGCTCTTTCGTTTTCTCCTGCTTTCCCAACTCCCATAGACCCCCAGTCAGCTCGTAGACTGATCTTCATATTCTCTTTCTCCTCTTACACCACCACTAACCACCCAGGTCCTGACTTGATCAGCTCACCATGACAGAAAATGATGAACTGTTGGCCAGGATTGGCCAGCTCGCAGGTGAGCTGCCCGCGACCTCAGTTTCGTCTCAACAATATTTCTCACGTATCACCTTGGTAGGCCAAATCAACAGACACAAAACTCAGTCTACCCAGCCGTACCAGCCCTCATCTCATCAGTCGCAATATGTGGCTCGCCATGCCCCTTCTCACCCAGGATGGGCACCTTATTCTCGAGGCAGAGGCAGAGGTCGTGGTGCCGCCCCTCATCGGAATCGCACCCTGGTTCTGAACAATGGAGGAACGCCTGTATCTGGTCACAGTAACGCCTCTTCTCCTGGTCCATCCAGTGACAATGACGGTGAGACGCGTCAACCGACAACTTCCAACGGCTGGGTCGCAAAACGCGATCGTCATATGCAGCTGATCAACTCTGCTGTGTACGACAAGGAGAAACAAGCCCGTGCCAAGGCTATGGAGGAGACTCGGAAGTTCAAGGAGCAACGACGTGCCGAGCGCGAGCAGACCAAGGTTCTTCGGTACGCGCAGGCTGCTGGTGCTCGTGCCACGGTGACCACACCCTCGCAACCAGCGGCTGCTCATCAGATCCTTGTCAATGATATTCCCTTCAAGATTACACATGGCGGCAGCAAGTTGGTTCGGATATCAAGTATGAGAGCCTTGTATGATTCGTGTGTTCCTGGAACTTGCTTACCTGTTCTAGATGATCCCAACACGGCCAACACCACGCCAAAGCGAGTCAATGTGGCTGGTGTGACATTCGTCCGAAGCAAAAACGGCAACCTCCATCGTCTTGGAGCCGTGGCCTCGAAACAGTGCGTCTTCGACTCGGTAAACACTCGAGTCTGTGCTAACCGCTACCGAAGAAACCCAACTACCGTCAAGAAACGCGCCGAGCTATGCAAGAGATTCACCACGACCGGTATTTTATTTTCCAACGGACCACGCCCTGCTCCGCCATCCCTCCACTTCATGTGGACACTAACTTACACTCACCGTTTTATAGGTACATGCTACAAGGGACCATCATGCCCATTCATCCACGACCCCAGCAAAGTAGCCATCTGCAAGGACTTCCTTCAGACAGGTCAATGCAGTGCCGGTATGAACTGTGACCTTTCCCACGAGCCCTCACCCTATCGCTCTCCCACCTGTATGCATTTCCTTAGAGGCCGGTGCTCCAACCCTGACTGCCGCTACTCGCACGTCCGTGTGACACCTGGCGCCCCCGTTTGCCGTGACTTTGCAAACCTAGGATACTGCGAGAAAGGCGCTTCCTGTGAAGAGCGACATGTGCATGAGTGCCCTGATTACGCCAACACTGGTACCTGCCCTAAGAAGCGCTGCCAGCTGCCCCATGTCGACCGTGCTGGCCAGATCCGTAAGGCTGCTGCCGCCGCGGCAAGAGCTGAGGCTTCGGCTGATAACGAGGATGAGTCTGACCAGTCTAGCGAGGAGGAAGATTATGACGCGATCGACTCTGACGACGTTGACTCGGACGAGTTTGACGATGTGTCTGTTCAGCTGCTCGAAGGGGTCGATAGCGGCGAGATGGCACAGCAACATGACTTTATCCGGTTCTGAGCAGCTTCAAAACCGACCCACCCATTACGTATGGGACATCATCTCTTGGCGATTCGTAGTTGCCAGGATAGCGTTGTTTTTGTCTTTTTTTTCCTGCGTTGCCCCCTCCCCTCAGATGGTTTTCATCAAAGCCTATGATACCCTGGAATAACACAAGCATAATTGAGGAAAAGAGAGAAAAGAATAGGAAAGAACAGAGAGAAAAAATCGAGTATTAGTAGTACATATCAATGTTGTTTCGTCCTTCCATAGTAGTCCATGAGAAGCTGCTTCTTAACGAAGGTAGCATCGTAACCGTGTAAAAGTAGGCCTGACTGACCCACGACTGGACATGTGCCGATGAAGGTAGCGATACTTCTTGGACTGCGAACTTCCATACCAAAGGTCGATTTGGTAGGAGCTTAGAGGACTATGACTTAGGACTTCACTAATAACGTGATCAATGCATAATCCGCTCCAAAATTGGACCATTACCCAAATGGCTTTGATTTACAAGAGGCCTCCGCAAGACTCAATGGCCCCTCTGATTATTGATATCGTCCCGGTTTGGCGCGTTTCCCCCAGAAATTCAATAGACAATGCTCGTTGGCAGTGATGCAGGCATATCCCATCTAGGAACGATGCCCGATCCTGTCTGTCTTGCCGCAACTACGAGTACTTACATTCTGCTTGTAACATGATTGGAAGATATATGGTTACTAGAGTCTACGGACATGGTACGGCTCGAGGAATGGAGGCATAAGTTTGTATTGTGCAATATGCCTATCAAACCACAATCGAAAAGAACAACAGAGGGCACGCCTTCACATTCAAGGGATTTGCATACCCTAGATCAGAGAGTCGGTCATACAACCGGCTTTGTACTAAGTTCTATACTTCTAATTAACCGAGACAAGATGCCATATCACTTCTACAGCCAAAAACGTCACTCGGTATACGAACATACGAGTACATCTAACCATCCCGGACACGGATTCAGTATGCGGGTAAAGTCCCCGATCACAATCACAGTACTTGTACCTATATCAAAATTAAACCCAGTCGCACCACCTACTGAACTTACGATGTGATTAAACCGCAGCTGGGCAGTCCCGTCCGGCTGACCGATGAAAGTCCACGGCAGCGGTCCTGGATGGAAAAAAATAACTTACCTACTAGTCCAAGGTTGTCTTGTCTTATCTAGTTCGGTAGATTCTCCGGCAAGAGCAAGACTCAAGTGACTGTATGACGTCCGGGCTAACCGTTCGCATTTACTCGCAGTATACTCCGGCCAGTAATTTCTTTTATTATCCCTTCTGGGTAATGACGATTATCATCGTGTTGTTAATGATGTTACTTTTGATCTGAATCCTTCTATTTAAGCGAAGCTGAATGTACAATATACGTACTACACTATGTATTTGCATCTGTATGATCGTTCTAGGCCTGTTATATGGTGAGATGGATAGATTTGAGTTTTGTATATCGGGAGATTGCGCGAGCGAGATCGGAAGGTGCGCATGGGCATGCATTTGACCGAGCCACCCGCGGTACCTACAGTATTGCTGACGTGAAGCTTCGGTTTTTTGTGCTGCGGGATGTAGAGGAGATCTTTGGATGGAAGAGTGGGGGGTAGTTTGGATGCCCTTTTCGTTTGCCTTGTTTTGCTTTTGCGGTGCCGCGGGGGACTATGGCCGTTTGGGAGGGTTCGGTCAGGATGTTGGTGTTTGGGAGAACGGGGTATCGGGGAGGAATGAGTTTGTATTAGTTGGTGTATGTTGGAGATTTGGAATTATCTGATGTTTTGATGTTGGTTGGTTGTATCTCTGGGGTATTGGGACATGCAGGTTGGTCTCGCAATGTATGTCCATAAGTCGGTACAGTGGCTTCCGAGGGCCTTTTGTGCTTCGGTGTTCCTCTCTGAGCGTAAGCACTTTTGGAATCGAGACAGAGGGAACGTGATCAAGGTTTGGAATATTGCTAGCTATGTTATGGTTGTTGGTGGCAAGTGTCGCGCCATATCAGATCAACACCCTGACAAGATCAAAGCAATCTCAAGTGAAAGAATGAACATAGAAGAATTCAAGTCTAAAGCAACGAACAAAGACATAGCCCTACCTTAAATCTGTCTCTATAATTTCCTCTAGAAAAACAACTATCAAGGCAGATGCCCAAGAACCCCCAAACCGAGCCTCGAAATGAGTCACATCCTCACAAATCCAGAACACCTACGATTATCAACCACGGACTTTCATCATAATAGCGGTCTACAACAAGACAACTCCAACACCATCCCTTCATCCTCCCATAGGCCCCATCACCGCCCATCCTCATCAAACACACCTCCCAAAGTGGGAATCCCTCAAACTCGAATAGGATCCCCGTCCGGCTTGTCACCCAGTCCAAACAACCACCCACCAACCTACAGTAGAGCCTACCCTACCTCCGCGGCCAGGCATAGGCATGCCCTGAAGCCTAACTACACCACTACCACTACCACTACCACTACCACTAAAATTAACAGGTTACAGGCCAGAGCCAGTCAGCCTAAGCATCAGCTCCTGAGCCTTCCACCATCTGCCCGACAGACTGGACTTGGACGTCCCAAACCCAGAGTCTAGAACCCAGAAGCGAAGATCAGATCAGATCACTAGGTTAAGTTAGGTTAGGTTAGGCAGGCACGAAGGCCCCTCCCTCTCAGTCAACAGGCTAAAGTGAGGCTGTGGGATGCACGTTTCAGAGCGTCGGGCCTCCACAGTTTTGCGGGTCACTGGTTTTTTCACCGAGTGTATACTTTCTGGGCTGGCTGGATTTGTCCCACTGGTTGGTACTGTAGGTGCGGAACCTGGGTCAACCTGTTAGGGGAGAATGGGATGGGATGTCAGACGTACTGTAGTGGGATGGATGGGTTTAGTGGTGGGGATTTTGGGTGGGCTGTGGGACCTCGTAGAATGGATACTGTACTTCGTGGGGTCCCTGCATACATACTGTACTGTAGATCGGGGGTTCTCGAGATGTGAGTCATTCTGTAACAGGTGTTGAAGATGAAGATTTTCTTTTTACTGAATGCTGGTAATATTCCATCTATTCCATCTACAGTAGGTAGTCGTGAAGGGCGTTATAGATTGTATAGATAAAACTACTCAGATATTGCAATAAACCCATGTCCATCAGCCTGAACCAGAATAACAAAAAGAAAAAGGAAAACGGGATCCGGGAACCAGAAAATCAAGATCCAAGATCCTAAAATCCCAAGATCCAGACCCGTAACGAACTGGCCAGTCACCAATTTACTCTTCTCCCCCATCAGCCGATATCACTGACAGCCCCGTTCATGTCAGGACAGGGCCAAGGTCAGAAGAGGAGCCAGTAGTTTGCGAGAATCACCTGTCTACCAGTCACACATCCCATCAGATTAACGCCCAAGGAACTAAAGTACCATGAACCCAAAGGTCATTCATTCTCTTTCTACTATGTATACTCGGTGTTACTTCTTATATGTACAATACTGTAGGTACAATGTACGAGATACAGTACAAGGCACTCCTCTACCACTGGCATGACATGACATGACATCCCCCCCCCCCCCCCCCAAGGCACAAGGCACAAGGCACGGAAATATGTACAATACTGTACAGTCCTTGACCTACAGTAATAATTATCCCGCGACTGGCTAGACAGTACAGTAGTCAGGTCATGACCAGGGTCAGGGTCAGCCCCTCCCCTCGACCGGTCTCGTTCTCGATCTCAATTGGATGGACCGGGCGCTTTCACCGCCATCTGCGCCGTCCGATCTAGGCGATTCGCGAGTCGGACGGGGACGCCGGGTCTAGTGGGGGGTGGACCTATCAGCGGGCTTGGGAGAGAGATGGTTTCATC
This sequence comes from Penicillium sp. PF1803, assembly GCA_023626575.1. Classification (NCBI taxonomy): domain Eukaryota; kingdom Fungi; phylum Ascomycota; class Eurotiomycetes; order Eurotiales; family Aspergillaceae; genus Penicillium; species Penicillium sp. PF1803. The sequence continues at coordinate 94,488 of JAMAGZ010000059.1, read as the reverse complement.
TCATCCTGTCTTGTATGGGAGGTGGATGGTGAGTGGTGTGGTTGGTGGTAAGGTGGTTACTATGTATAGAGAGGAGAGCGCGAACGGACATAGGATTTATTGTTTATTGTACCTATGTATGGATGGGGTACGGAGTACATTAATACGAAACAGGACAGGTTGTAGGAAGTAGGAAGTAGGGTCAATAGGAATAGGTAGTATTGTGCGCTTGGGGCGGAGAGTTGGTTTGGGTTTGGATTTTGGATTTGATTTTTTGGGCGGTTGTAGTGTATGGATGGTTGATTACTGATGGGTACGTAAGTAACTACTATGTAGTTGGTTTTTTTCTTCGGCGTGCCTAGTGTGCATGTTTTTGAGGGAGTTTAGATAGTTTCATTATGAGATTTGGGACTGGGATCGGCACGGTATAGTGGGTTACTACTGAGGAGGGGTTCCTCGATAGGCGAGCACGAGGTAGACTAGATGGACTCCTAATCGGGATCCGCATCACGATGGCATCATCGGTCGATCTGGGAATCTTCTAGCGGGTGGTTATTAGTAGGCGACTCTGGCTGAGTGTCTTGGGGCCATGATGGCGGGCTTGGATGGGATTTCGGGGCTGGACCTGGACCTGGTAATACTCAGAGTGCCGAGAGGACTGTAATAATCCTCAGGGCGTCATCCGGAGGGGACGAGTGATCAATGCAGAACATCCGTGCATCGCAGGGGGGGGAAAGATAATCACTTTACAGTGTACGGAGTACAGTCTGAGTACTGAGTACTCTGCAAGGCGGAAGTTGGAACCATGGGAAGAAGGGGTAGATCACCCGCGGGCCGGACCCGTTTGGATCCATCGGAACCAGTTGAACAGTACTAAATGTATCCCTAGAACTAAGAAGAGTAGGACGAGAGGTCTATCATGACCAGAATGACAGAATGACAGGAAAGCACAGACTACTTTCTCTTGTCTCAGTGGGCCACTCAGCAAGTTGATCGATAGGCTCTCGTTTATCGATAAGCCGAGGGGTCGTGATAAGTGTGGTCATTAGGTAATCACAGAGTACGGTCGATATTGGGTGACAATAGAGTCAACCACAGTATGTATCTAGTTAATACTTGGAACACTCCGATCTATATACTCCATCCTATAAGATCTTCTATCACGTTGGGCTCCCATCAGAAGCTCACTTTTCCCTGCCGTATTCAGACGCAAAATCTCACATCCAAACAAACTGTAAAAAGAAACCCCCTCCCCCCCCCCCCAAAATCCCAAAAATGCACGTCTGCCCAAGAGGGGCAGAGCAGCCAATCGTAGCCAGGTAGACTGCCCGGGGGGCTGCACTCCATTTCCCGCGCAGACCGCTGAATGTACCGAAGACTTGGAAGAAGATGTACATTCAACAGCATCAAGAGTCATCCAAAGCAGGTACTGGTGACTAGAGACCACGGCGAGATTCAGCACGGGCATGCGCCTGCTACAATTAGCCTGCGTCTCCCCCCGACTCGGAACTGACTGACTGATTGACTGACTGACTTGAGTCTATTGACATTATTCTACTGTACAATTTCGGCTTGTACAGTCCCCATTGCTATACACTCCGATCCGCCCCCCTCCTCTGGCTCTTCTCGGTCGGCACACATCGTGATCTTCTTTAGATCCTCTTCTCTCATCTATTACCTTCATCTTTTATCCCTTTTACTTTCTCCCTTCATCTTCTTCTCCCATCCTTTTTTACATCCTTTTCTATCCCATCTATATTCTCCTCCCGCCCCGCCTCTCAATATTCTTTTCCACTCCCACCACCACCACCACCACCACATCCTCTACTTCTTCTTCTTCTTCTACACACACCGCCTCTTCACCATGGCACGATACGCCCAGTTCGATTTCTACCAACAATCCCCCTCAACACTAGATGTGCCTCCATCCGAAGAAGATGAAATGAGTGTCCTCGACGATAAAATTCTCGACTCAACTTCCCCCGGTCTCTCCGACCCCCGCCGCCCCTCCTACGACACAGATCCAACTGCCTTCTCACATCGCAACTCCGTCTGGTCCAACTACTCCCATGCGAGTTCCGACCAGTCGCAATCCCGACCATCTCATATCCCCCACTCCGTCCTCGACTCAACAAGCGCCCAGTTCATGGCCGTCGATGGACCCCAGCCCTACGCGCCGCCCCAGGCATCATGGGCTCTCTCCCGCACTGCCTCCGGCTCATGCACCCCCACCGCATACGACCAGTATCCCTCCGAGGCAGAGCAAACCGCTACCTCGGGGCCGTTTTCTGGTGGTGCTGTCGGGCCGGTTGGTGCGATCCCGATGGGTGCGGTTTCGTATCGCGGCGCGGTGAACTTTGCCGCGCCGCCTGGAACGGGTGGGGTGGCCATGTCCCCGCAGTCGAGTCAGGGTTGGATGCCGGCGCCTATGGATTTGGCGGATGCGGCGGCGGTCAAGAGTAGTTCTTATCGGAATGGGTCGCCGTTGACCTTGCGTCGGGATGGTATTCGGAAGAAGAATGCTCGGTTTGAGATTCCCGCGGAGCGCACGTTGAGTAATATCGACCAGCTGATTAGCCAGTCGACCAATGAGGAGGAGGTGAAGGAGTTGAAGCAGCAGAAGCGGTTGTTGAGGAACCGACAGGCAGCGTAAGTTACCCGGGGGAACGGGAGAAGAGAGACGTCTTGTTCAATCTTGATTCATACTGACCGCCGCGAATCACAGTCTCGACTCGCGCCAACGCAAAAAGTTACACACGGAAAAACTCGAAGAGGAGAAAAAACACTATACCCATACCATCAGTCAACTGGAGGATATAGTCGCCAATCTGCAGAAGCGGGAAGCCGAGTTGATGCGCGAGAAGAACGAGTGGATGACCCAGCAACAGCAGATCACCACTTACCTGGAGAATATGCACATGGAAAAAGACGAGATGATCCGTTCCCACACGCTGGAGACTGCCGAACTGCGCAAGAAGAACAACATCTTGCTCGAGACGGTTGAGAAGCTTGAGCACGGCGGCAAACCCACCATGGCCGATCAAGCCCAAGCCCACGCCCACATCCAGACTGCCGACTTTACCGGGTTTGAGAACTTGTCTATGGATACCGGGCCTTGGGATGAGTTTGGCATGGCCAATGGTCTTCCCATGGATAGTGTCTCTAGTCATCCCCATGCCCATCACACGCAGTCGCAGGCGCAGGCACACCCACAATCCCATCCTCTCCAGGTCACCGAGCGTGTGGCCGACAAGCCCGCCTCCGACTACCCCTTCAGCTGGAACGCCTTCTACATGTGTCTCCTCTTCGGCGCCTTCATCGCTTCCAACACCAACACCAGCCTCGCTGGTCGCTCCCTCCCCCAACTCTCGGAAGAGTACCGCGCCGAGTCTGCCAACGTCCTTAAAGCGGTCCTCGCTTCTTCCCCACCAGATCTCGCGCACCCCTCCGCCATCGCAGTCTCCGCGTCCGCGCCTCAACCCTCCATCACCATGGACATGACCCAGATGGGCGCCTCGCACGCTCGCTCCTCCACGCTGGATGAGTTACATGACACGCTCGTCCTGCCTAGTGAGGAGCAAGAGCGTGCGCAGGTCTTTGCGCTCAACGCGGATCAATATAATTCCTTGACTACCTTCGAGGAGGACGGTGCCCCGTTCAAGGCGCAGCCCTCGAACTTGCAGGCTGCGTTGGCTGCGATGAGGAGTAATGCCGCGCAGCATCGTGTGCATGGTGGTGAGGATGTGTACTCGCGCAGCTTGATGTGGGAGCGCGTGCCGGAGAAGGTGATTCGTGATTTCCGGCGTATGGTACGGGAGTTTGGTGGCAGTCCTGTCAAGGAGGAGATGATGACCTTTTAGAGTCGAGGGATCAAACCTGGTCTATTAAAAGCCTGGGTGTTTGAGTGTTTTGGCTGTGGCTATCACTTGAGATCGATCTCTCACTCGATGTTACTCATCTTCTCATTGACCTGGATCTCTGCTCCCCACTCCCTGCTCTTGACGCTTTGTCTGGCCTTGCCCGACTTTTCTTACGACAGGAACCAGCAATGGTTCTCAGACACGCTGGGCAATCCCCGATAGAACCCGCGTCCTGATGAACCTACCAACTCACTTTTTTCCTTTGTACTCTGATTTCTTCATGATTTGTTTTCAACACAACCCCTTTCCTGTGTTTAGCGACTAGCGATGTGCTTTTGCCCTGCGTTTTCGATTCTTTCAACTATATCTGTTTTATCATTGTCGAGTTTTTGTTTTGCGTTTTCCAGCGTTGTCTTTTAGCGTGGTAGGGAGCGGCTTGTTTGTTTTTTTCTTGTTTGGTCTTGTTGGGCTTGCGGTCATATCATGGAAATTCGGTTGGGCGGTGGCATTGGATATGAGAAACGAAATGTGAACTTGAAACATGAGTGCCTTTGAATATTTGTCTGGTCTTGTTCACTTCGAAATCGGGTTGGGATTTTGGAAATTTGCAAATTTGGGTTGTATTGTCTTGTTGTCGTGTGTTGTGTATACACAAATTTTGCCTGGTTGGTGATGATGTGGACATGGTTCATGTTTCATGTGTTACGAAATTATGAAGATTCTGTTTTGATTCTACCACGCTGTGTTCTTGATCCTTCTTTTTCTCTCTTCTGCACTACACTTACTTTTCTGGTTGGCTGTTTGCGGTTGTGGGTGGATGACATCTTGTTTTTTCCTTCGGGACGGATACTTGTGATTCACTAGGTGACTGACTACTTTACTTTGTCTTTTTCTTCTCTTCTTTCTTCACCTTGTCCTTGGGTCCATCGCTTCTCACCTTGATATGAGCCGAGCCAAGGTGATCAGCCATCTACCGGCTTGGCGCTGGATGTGCCGTCCATGGACTTGGCTCCCAAGGTTGATCTTGATCGATGGTGGTCTTTCTGGACTTGGTGAAATTATTTTTTGTTTTCTTCCTTTTGTTTGTTTGTCACTTCTACGAAGCAAACCATCTTTGTTTATTACACCGCGATGTGGAACTGGCGGCGACGCCCGACCGAAACGAATTTTATGAATATGAAGATATGGTACGAATCTGCAAGTACTATGATATGATGTGATACTCGATCGAGATTCTTGTCTTTGTACATGAGGTGATGAAGTCCTGTGTCTGTGTCTGCTATGAATGATGATGACTATGGCTATGTCTATGATTACACTAGTGATATCCTACCTCCGTTTCGATGGAGCATACTTGAACCATGACATGACATGACATGATGATATTATCATTTCCTTCCTTTTGCCGATATGCTCTCTTCCTTTTTCTAATATCAGAACTACCATTCAATGATCCATTGGTAGCCGCAGTTTGCGCCATCTCGGCCTTTTACCCGTTACGATACTACTGTAGGTTTGTTTGGTGTGGGTATGTATGAACGAATAAAGTCCACGGTAAGTACAGAAATCCTGTTATCGGCTCTCTCCGACGGGCTCGTGCGTATGCGTTATAAATGTGGATCTACTATACCAGTAGTGGTGTTGGTCAACTCGATCAATATCATCCTCCCATCCAGACACAGCTAGAGGTAGGTAGGTACAACCCAACGAACCACAATCCATTTCGACCATCTTGAGAAAATTCCTTTTCCCATCGACATTACCAAGGTTCCCTCCCTCCTATACCACCTACCAAATCCGGAAGAAGCTCCTTTGAAACTCAAATTTCCCATGTTAAGGCGTTCTCCACGTGTAGTCTTGCCCGGGGGACCTTGGGGGTAAGTCATCTTGATGGCGACATCCAATTATCTCGCCAACAAATTGGTCCACTGTCACGCCCTCTAAGAAAAGCTAAGAAATATTTCCAAGCCTTTCAAGCTTTTTTCCAATATTTCTGACTGACATATTGTCTTTATAGGTACGAGCTGTGTTTGTTTGTTGGTGGTTGTTTGTCTGGATGGGCCTGGTTTGGAGATGCGAGGATGGACTTCGTGATCTTGGTAATTATATGGAAAAGCAAACTGTACGAGGGAGTGATTTATTACTATAACTAGACTGTTACTGATGGAACCATTACAAGTCATAAGAGTGCTAAGGCAGGGTTTTATGAGACTAGACCATGCGATTGGGGCCAAAACTCATTCGGTTGGAAGCGAACCTCCCAAGGTCCTCAGGGCGACGGCAGTTCCGAATGAATTTCGCCGTCAAGCAGGTTATAAATTTGACGTGGAAATCCTTTCACTTATGGTATTTATTTCTCAGCTCGTGCTCATTCATTCATAGCCTTTCGTTTTTGTCTCTGGGTTGAGCCTGTTCTGTTCCTGGCTGTCAGCCTCTCTCTATCAAATTAGGGCTTGATCACATCCATCCCGGACAAAGTTACTGTCCACAGCCACCATGTCCGACTTCGACCCTCACAATGTCGACCTCGACACCATCGATCCAGTTCAAATCACCTGTTACCTCAACAGCAAAGGCAACGAATACGACGGCCGCCTCGGTGCCCGTGTCTCTGCCATCTTCGTCATCCTAGTCGTCTCCTCGGCCGCAACATTCTTCCCCGTGCTCGCCAAACGAGCCCCCCGTCTCCGCATTCCACTCTACGTCTACCTCTTCGCCAAATACTTCGGTGCGGGAGTCATCGTCGCCACGGCATTCATTCACCTGCTCGACCCGTCCTACGGTGAAATCGGCCCGGCCTCATGCGTAGGCATGACAGGCCACTGGGCCGATTACTCCTGGTGTCCCGCCATCGTGCTCACATCTCTCATGATGGTCTTCCTGCTTGATTTCGGAGCAGAGCGCTACGTCGAGAAGAAATACGGTCTCTGCCGTGATGACCCCGAACCAATCATGGCGTCTGGCGTGGAAGTTAACCAGCTTGGTCTGCGTCGATCGAACTCGAATTCGCATTCGCAGTCTACCTCCGCACTTGATGCCAAGGATAAACAGGCTAAAGAAGTCGAGTCCCAGTCCCTGGACGAGGGCCAACTCGAACGCTCATTCCGTCAACAAATCGCCGCCTTCCTCATCCTCGAATTCGGCGTGATTTTCCACTCCGTCATCATCGGTTTAAACCTCGGTGTGGCCGGCGATGAATTCGCAACCCTATACCCAGTCCTAGTCTTCCACCAATCCTTCGAGGGTCTTGGTATCGGCGCACGCATGAGTTCTATTCCCTTCAGGAAGGGCTCTTGGTTACCCTGGGCGTTGTGCACGGCGTATGGATTGACGACGCCTATTTCGATTGCGATTGGTCTCGGTGTGCGGACGACGTATAACCCCGGCTCGTTCACGGCGAATGTTGTTTCGGGTGTACTTGATGCTATTTCGGCGGGTATTTTGATTTATACGGGTCTTGTGGAGTTGTTGGCGAGGGATTTTTTGTTTGATCCGCATCGGACCAGGGATGATAAGAGGCTTGCGTTTATGGTTTGTTCTTTGTTGTTGGGGGCGGGGATTATGGCTTTGCTGGGCAAGTGGGCGTAAAGTTACTGGCCTAGGCTCGTTCTTTTGGAAAAAGAAAAAAAAAAACTTTTCTTTCAACGAGAATAGTGATGAATGAAAGGGGATTGAGTTGAGTGGCGAGAGAGATGCTGTCGCTGGAGCATCTGTTGTCTTGTTTGACCATGCTACGATACCTGATACCCGATACTTGATACCTTTGCATTAGATAGACTAAGGTTAATTTGCTATGATTTGGTTTGGATATCAATGTGCTATGTTTACTTTAGTGTGTGGATAGCGAGGGACATACTACCAGTGGATTGAGTGGTACTCGTCCTGTCGTTACAGTTACTAAAATCATGAACTCGTTTGTTTTCTATCCTGAACTTTCCCTGTTACATGGCTTCTATGGTTGAGTAATCATGTATTCTGCTACATTAGGACCTTTCAATTACTAAAACGCTTATATAGATTGAGCTACAGATTCTCGAATGTCACGAATGCTCAGGATTACATACAAAGGTGAAAAAAGAACGTGGTATATGTAGGCAACCATTGCAAAAAGGGCAACTTTATTCTCGCCCATATGAGAGGACTCATTAGATACACAATCCACTCACTCATGAGAAAACCGGTATACAACCTCCCCAAACCCATCTATGCCGAAACCCCAAAGGAAAACAAAATCCTCCTGGTCACTTGTGTTCCAAAAACCATGCTCAGCATCACCTGGTATAAATAGTGCATATCCACTAGTGACCTCGTAGTCAACCCCCTCAATCTTCACGACCGCTTGACCAGAAAGAATATAATAAAACTCGGCTTGCTTGTGCCGATGTAAGGCTTCAAACGACTCCTTGGAGGCACTGCGCGGTGGAAATACTGCAATGCCCAGAGTAAGGCTATCCGTGGGAGAGATTGGGCGGGAGAAGATATTTCGCCATCCGCCCGTGGCTTTGGTTTTATCGCCGGCGAAATCCTCCAGGGGGAGCGAGTCTATCTGTTTTTTGCTCAAGATGTAAGGTCGCACACTGGGCTGTGGGTCGGTAGATGGTGACATGATTTACTTGGAGCTTAACGCCTTTGCCAGATGCCTGTTGATAGCATTAGTGTGGATCCAAAAGATAATAAGCGGATGAGGGGCTTTGATCACCTTTGATATCTATGAGATAGTAGAGAGGCGTGTGAATAAATACAGACTTTGGGATTTGTTGTTCTAGCAAGCACAATCAGGTGCTAAGAGGCTGTTCTTATACTTCGTTCTGTACCGGAGCATCAACTTGTGATCGAGCCTCCCGGGCTAATATTTGTTATGCACTCATTGTAGTCGCTAATTTTGGTGATTTTTTACCTCCCTACGTTTCTGTGCTCCCATTCTGGTTACTAAATTCGTCGTCGCTTTTGTCATAAGCCGTGGAACAGCCGCAACGGGTACTCTATCCCGCCCAGTTTCCTATCGTGGCAGATAATGCGTAAACGGGTATGCGGCAGTCGGGGCTTGCTTGCGGGGGTTACAGCCTCTCGGCGCATTATCTACCCGATCTAGGCAAACGTAATTTTATGGAACGGATTTCTTGCACGCAATCCGCGGTTTAATAATTCGGGCTGTTATGCGTTCAGGTAACAGATGCCGTGTCGTTGTGGTCCAAGTACAAATCGCCCTCATAACGTTGTCCACTGACGAAGAAGATGCCACGAAGTTGACGAATGAGCATCATTCGACGTATCAATTTGATCATGGTTTCATAAAAAATTAATAGCCACCCCAGACCTACACTAATTCAAGAATGAGGATAATCCTCCTAATCAAATCCACATACATGACTACCTCTTCGTTCCCCTCGTATAAGCAGGTGGCGGCTCATCCTGTCCCAGCGACGGCATACTCTCCGACTGATCCTCTCCATTCGCCTTCGCCTCCTTCGACCGTCGTATACGCCTCATCACAAAGAAATACAGAAACGCCAAGAGCATAATGGCAGCCGGGACACCAAGCCCAATTCCGATCTTGGTCTTCTTGTTCATTGAATGGTCTCGCGGTAGGTTGAGAGAGTCGGTCACAATGGGCACAATAGAGGACTCGGACGCTTTGAAGCGGATTTGGATTCCGGTTGCTGTAACGGCTCTTATTGTCGTTACGACGGAGAGCGTAGGATCCGTGTATGTGATTGTTGATGCGCTGTTGTATGTTTTGCCGCAGTAGTCTTGGCCGTTGCAATCGAAGCCACTATAGAACAGGTTAGACTGGTGGTCTACAGCTTGCAGAATGGATCATGGTTCACTTACCTTGGACAGCAAATAACGGTTGTATCGTCCCGTTGCGTTGTCGTTGGTAGCGTGCACGTTTTGTATCCCACTGGGCATACTCCGGGACTAAAGTACATGTTGTACCGCCATCCATCTGGACAGCACTCATCGCCGTATGGACCACCGCATCCCTGGATTAGATCTGGTCTTCCGTACACTGCTGTTGTGCGTGGCGTCGCGCAGGATGCTGGTGGTGTGAACGTGGTTGTGAGCGGTCCGGCATTCTTTTTGGTTGTATCGATGCGATTGACGTAGGTTGTATCGTAGTAGTATCCAAAGGTTCCGCTAAAGATGCTTGATAGTGCGATTGTGCGTAGAAGCGTGTGTATTGGTGTTGGGTTTCTCATGCTGACTGGCGGAAAGTGTATACTTCGCGGCAACGGCAGGAAAAATGGATAGAATCAAGATTCAATAGTTGATGGTTCTTTCTAGACAACGAATTTCTTAAATTTAATCAGCTCTTATCTATTGAAAGTAGCTCTTCAATACTTATACATAGCAGCCACCCGTCCTCGCGCGATGATCATCATAACGCCAAGATCCGCCTTGCCCACATCTCGTATTCCGACCTACTTTTGTCCCCTCGGCTACAAAAAGATTTTATCCTATAGGCCGAGGTTTGAGGTCTGGGCACCAGTGCCCGGTGGTCATTGCCCTGCTGCGGACAACAGTTGAGACGGTATTAAACTCGAAGAGGCGTTATTCTACGATGTGTGGGAGTTTGCGCTAGTTTATGTGATGGAGACCCTGCATTTGCATGACTCGGGCGTTTCTTTGATTTCAGGGTAATCAAAAGGTGGCTTACTTGTGGGGCTTTGCCTGTGTTATTTGTTACTTGTTTTATGTCAGATTTGAGGGAAAGGGGTTCGATGTTATTGGCTAGTTTATTTCAAGGGACTGCGTGGAATTGGATGGGCGGAAGATGCCGACGGGGCTGAAAGGGTTGAGAAGGTCGATGCATTCTAGAATAGTTCGCCACGATGATTAATATCGCTATGATTAATTACAGAGGTTCTAGAATTTTGTTCTGCTCTACAGTTCATAGGAGATAGTCTGGTTCATAACTGTTAGAATACAGTTTTGAGTCTCGCGGCTAGAATTTAGCCAGCTGTCCTTCCATTCTCTCAAGGGAAACTTTCAATTTCGCTGAACCTGCTATGCTTATGCCGGAGTAATGATCAAATTGAAAAACCAGTGAATCTTTCCAGTCTCCTTGACTATATCTCATAATTAAATGGAGTAACCGAAAAAGGAGGCATGCGCGGCTCAAAATCATCCTTCGAAAAGAACTGTTCCATACACTCCGAACAGAGGGATTAATAACTCCTCACACTCAAAAGTGATATGAGTACTTACAGGGTTCCCCGTTATGCCCATTTCTCTCCATTCTACCTCTTCAATCAGCTTAACTCGTCGCTTGATTACGCTTGCAAGAATGTCGCGATCAACACAGTAGCGCCTGAGTGTCGGGTTCAGAGGCGGAGGGGGTCGTTGCTCGCAATGAGACTTGCAGGTGCCGTAGCACCAATTTTTGCGCCCTGTGTAAACCCCGTTGCCGACGGAAAGGGATTCGCATTCCGAAGACCATAGCCAATAGTTTTGGCAAGTACGCTCGCCGCCATGGACCACCCAATAGATGTGAGGATTGCCGGCGGTGGTCTCCTTGTTTTCGTATTCTTTGCTGTCATATTCCGTGTTTTCATAATCAGAATCAGAAATTCCTGGGTTTTGCCACGAGCTTGACCCAAAGGACAACATTGAAATCCTTCGTGAATTGAAAATGGGGGGAAAGTTGAAGATAGGTTTGTGTCTAGCTTAGGAGTTGGAGAGTTGAAATATATGATGGTTCTACAACCAAGAAGGATGCAAACCTGGAGCTTTCCGAAGTCTCTTTGATCAAACGGCATATTCCGGAATGTCTCTTAAAACGGACAGGACACAGGAAGCCATCTCTCTCGTGGGTTGTTCCTTCAACGATCGCTCACTTCTCTTTAAGGACCACCTCAATGATCAAACATCTTCAGCATGCTCACTCTTCCCAGTCCCTTCATCCCCTTCTTAACAGCCACCAAATCCGTAACCCTAGCCTGCTCTCCATCAAAGACAACCGCAATCTCTTCCAACGAGTACCCCTTCGTCTCAGGATAATACAAGTAGATCGTCACCAAAATAACCATCAAAATCACCAAAAAGACAATATAATACTTCCAGGCAATAGCCTCAAGAGCAATAGGATTAATCAACTGATTAAATATCAGCGCCACATAATTCGCCATCATCGTGATAGAAAGTCCCTTTGCACGCATGGAGAATGTCCACATTTCAGTCGGGTAAGCAATCATTAGAGGCGTAAAGGCGATGTCGTATCCGGCGAAGTAGATGAATAGGAATGGGATGACGGCTGTACCGATGGCTGCGGTGCCGGTTGTGCTGAAATTGGCTGATAGTGCGGTGATGAAGATATAGCTTATTAGCATGATTATTGTGGATGTGAGGAAGAGTTTACGTCGACCTGCGCGATCGACTAGACAGGCGCCGGCTATGCTCATGATTAGGTTCCAGAGTTGGAGGAAGCCGTTGATGAGGGTTTGTTCTGTGACGGAGGTGATGCCGATTGTTTTGAGGATCATGGTAAGATAGTAAGATACCACGCCGCTGGAAGATGCGATTTCGTTAGTATGCGTCCCTAGTTCAGGTTGATCGCACGACTCGAACTCACCATCCATTCCATTGCGCGAAGAATCCCAACGATACACTGAGGAACAATCGATATCGATTTCCTTTCGTTCTCACACAGTCTATCCAGCGCGACTCTTTCTGCACGCTCTGCTCCAGCGTAATAGACTCGGTAATCTCCTCCATCTGGAAAGCGACCAGCTCCGAATTTTGGTCTCCACCAGCATGGTAGCGAACCAAGATATCCCTCGCCTCCTCCGATCTCTTTTGACTGACCAACCAACGCGGCGACTCGGGAATCAACAGTGTACCTGGCAACGCCAGCAGTGGAAGAGCAATCTGCATCAGCGACGGAATCCGCCAAGCCCAATCACTATCAATATTCCTCGTTCCAAACGAAATCCACGCTGATAGCAACGAACCCCCGTAGAACTGGCACATATACGCCGACGTCAGGAAGGATCGATGCGACGGATAAGCAATCTCCGTAACCAGAATGACCGAAGCTTGGAACCAAGTACCAGCCACCCCGATGAAGAATCGCGATGCGATGAACCATTTTAGGTTTGGCGCGCCGGCCTGCAGGCCTACGCCTAGTACTAGCCAGAGATACCCGATGAGAATGGTGCGCTTGCGGCCGAAGCGATTGGCTGACCAGGCGCCGATGGGTTGGAAGACCATGCTGCCGATGCATTGGAGGGCGTTGATCAAGCCGAGCCAGGCACCTGTCGGCTGTTCCATGAATAGCTGCCATTGGGTGAGGGATTGGAGACCGTTCATGAGAGATATGTCGTAGCCGCCGGTTGATGAGAAAAGAAGCATACTGCAGATGTATGCGTTGAGGATTAGCAGGTGGGATGTCTGCCACCATGGCTTTGGGTTCACGGGGAGAACCTAGAAGGGTGGTTAGCATTGAGAATACTCCTATAGCAGGATGGGTCGTGTCGATACCGAGGCGAGATCCCGCACAGCAAATGAAGCAGAAGCCTTGCCTGACATTGTGATGGCGACTTAACACCGTGGAATGGCCCGAGGGTGAATAGATGCCGCTCGATTTGCAATCAAATGGTATGAGGTAATACGGGGGCCATATAAGCTTTTTAAACGGCCCACCATGCTCAGGCAGCCTATCTCCCCCCGGAATTCGTATATCTCCCGCAAACAACTCCCGGGATGTTTCACTTTGCGGGACAAGACAATAAGATCCAGTACTCCAGGTTCTGGGATATGCTATCCGATCTACGCGGAGAAATCGCGGGGATTTGAGTGTGGGGAGATGGAGTCAACCGTGATAACGGCACATCCAATGCCGTCGTGTTATATGGACCCATTCATCTTAAAGTTCTAGAATTAGTCTAGCTCTTGCAGGAAATCGCGGTTGCTATCGGGATCAAAGATGCAGACTGCCTTACATTGGTTAGATAGACAAAATGACCAGGATTATTCCTGGGAATGGAGGAGATCCTGCTGATCTGTAAGGGGTGACAAATGCAGTTCCGAACCCGTTGTGCCGAAGATTAGCCGGTCTGGTGAGATGGAAACCAATGGATGGCGGGACCAAAGACTTGAAACGAGGCTGAATGCGGGGAAGCTTCGAAGATACTCTACTCTCGGTTGAGAAAGCGAGGATTTCGGGGGTTTATCTAGGTTCCGAATGATGATAACTTTGTATGACCTCGGCATCCGTTTCAGGGAGGCGAGTAGATAGACACTCCATGGAGCATTCCATTTATATTCGTGTATTCATAGACAGATCGAAAGAAACCATTAAGTAAATACTCTCGTAAACATCATGCAATTATGTGCAATATGTAAGAAATTCGTCAACCAGGTCGTAGTCGGAAAATCATAAGAGACCCATATAACTCCTAGGGCGAGGGCCTCGCAGTCCGAGTGTGCCAAACATTCCCTTCATTTGGGATTGTACTTTTCTTTCCAGATCCTACAAAGCGGAAATCAGCAAGGCATAATTCCGAGGTTTGAGTTGAGACATGAGCACAGGCAACATACCAAGAGTTTCCAACTGTCGGACCTCCTTTCTCCTCCGCAAGTCGATAGTATTTAGCGGCCTTGAACTAGATTCCGACAAATATTAGCACTGTTCCAAGCTTCGTTCATCTCGTCAAGGTCCAATCATACCTTATCCTTTTTCCCACCGAATCCCTCGAGATAACACCACGCAACCTGATCCATAGCATCGGTGTCCCCCAGGTTCGCTGCAGTCTCGTAATATTGCCTCGCGGCAGCAGGGTCTTTCTTAACACCCCAGCCCATGCGGAAGCAATTTGCTAGCTCGAAAATGGCGAGGACCAGCTCGCCTTTGGCACTGCCGCCCTTCTTCATGCCTGCACGGAGAGCCTCCGACTCTACTGCGGCCGAGTTTGTTGCCGCAGCCGAGAGGTATGTTACAGCGCGTGCCTCATCTTTCGTACAGCCCCAGCCGTGTCTAAGTAACGTTAGTCTTGCCATAAATTGATAAAACATGCAAAACACTGTCTTACCTCAAAGCTAGGCCGTAGAGAACCTGGCTAAGGGGGTTATTCTGGCCATTGGGGTCGGCTAGTTGGCTGAACATCAGAGTCGATCGTTCCAGATCTGTATCCAATCTTGTTAGCAACAAGTTCACAATGATCATCCACAATCCTCAAAGCGAGAATCTGTACTAACCCCCTTCTTCATGCAGCCGAATAGCCTCTTGGATATTGATCTGTCCACCTACAATCAGCAACTCTGCGACACCTTGAAGTAATTTTCCCTCCACATTGCTAACTTACATCATCTTGCTGATCCCCAAGCCTACTATGACTTGAACTCCTCGATCTCCCTTGCCCACCACCAGGCAACGACAAATCACCCACCGATGGCGGCGGCGACTGCCCAAAGTGCGGATTCCGCTGCACCAACACCGTCGCCCTCTTCTCCCATTGCGCCTCATGCTCCTGCTTATCCACCCCCTGCTCGTCCTCAATCTGCGGCAGACCTTCGGGGATATTCGCAGACGACTCTTGCGAGTTACTGCGGCTACGGCGGTGGAGCAGATTCGACAGGCGACGCTCGCCGCGGGGGCGGGGCGGAGATGGGCTAGAAAGGGAGCGAGAGGAATTGGAGCGTTGGAAGAAGAAGCTTCGGCGGGAATTGGAGGAGCCGAGACGAGGGGATTCGGGCGTTTCGCTTGTGTTGCGCGTGTGCTCGTCGTGTGGGTGTGCTGGGGGGGTGATTACTTCTTGGCCGAAGGTGTCGGAGCGTAGGAAGGTGATCTCGGGTGGTGGCGGGGATAATGGGGGATTCTGGGGAGCGCTTGTGGATGCGGAGGACTTCTCAGTGAGGTCTTCGCGTTTGTGTAGGATGTTTCGTAGTGAAGGCATCTTGAATTCTTGAGGGTGGTTATGTCGATCTGCCGGAGTGTGATCTGCGACGCTGCGATATGCGATGCGGGCGTGATGCGGAGGGCGTGGAGATGCAGTTAAGAGTGGATCAATTTGGCCGAGATAGAGTCGAGTAGTCCGGGGAAGATAGAGGCGCTTTTTGTCATTCAGGCAGGATTCATTATTAGTCCTCAGGGGACAGAGTTAGCCACATCAAGAATAGCAACATCAGCTTGGAGCTTGGGGCTGTGCGGAGAGTCTCTCGTTCCATTGGGTCGCGCCCGGCGGCTAAACGGAAATACGAAGCGCTTAAATAATGCAACCCTAGACAAAGGGAGAACAGCATGAGAATAAAACAATATAAAGTTGAATCTTTGACTCGAAAGTACATTTAGATCATGCTTCCTGCAGTTCTGATAGATGTCATACATGCATGTCCCACATGTGGCGTGCGATTTCGGTCCCTGCGTTTTTAGCGCGTGGCCTTCTGATTGATATCCACGCGGGCATATCAAGGGATCTAAAGAGCCTGATAGTGATAACAAGCATGTTTTCCGGTGATGATTTTGCCTGATTCATGTATTAAGTTTCCTGGCTTGGGGATCGGAATTGATTTCCTATAAACGGCTGATGGCTGACCTTGGCGTATAAGAAATGATCGTAGTACACCATCAACCAAGGAGAATACGAAATCAACATTCAGCATGCCGACGATTTGAGAATACTGGGGCGAAGAGAAAGCCCCGTAGCCATATAGCTCTTCAACCCTCGTGCAGCCTCAAGCTTTGGCTTCGTACAGATAATAATTGACGAGGGCAATGACCCCCCACTAGTGGACTACGAAAAAGACCGAGGGGAGTATAAACCAGCTCAGACATAAAAGCGGCGGAAAAGGTCCAATGCAGGCATAAAGTCAGGTCGATAAAAGAAATGGTATTGCAATTCTAACTCAGAAGATGCAAATGACCCCTATAGTTTTGTACACATTGGCAATAGCCGAGGGAGCCATCAGAGTCTATCCAATTAGGCCTTGGACGCCATGATACCTAGAAGCCCGTTAGTGCATGCTCATGATGTCAATCTTCAGAGATTCTACGATAACACTTACGCTCAACATCAGCAACGCTCTGCTGGAGGATCTGCTGGAGAACCTTGGGGTTCTCGAGCTCCTTCTGGATCTTGCCGATAATGGACTCGGCAAGCTCACGCTGCTGGCGCTGCTTAACCTGGCCCTCGTAGCGGACCCAGGAGTCGAGGACGGTCTTGGCCTCGGCGGCGAGAGCGGTGCGCTGCTCGAGCTCGTAGGCCTGAGCCTCGAGCTGGGCGGTCTCCTATAAAATTGCACACATCGGTCAGATCAAGTTCACTCTTTCCCCGGAATATACTTCCGTTCGCCCAAAACGATGCGTCGTTCGTACCTTGGAAACAGCGAAGAGCTGCTTGGTGACCTCGACAACACTGGACATCTCCTTAACGTTGTCGATGCGCTGCTTAACAGCGTTGGTGTGGTCGGCACGGGCAGCGTTCAGGATGTCCTTGTGCTTCTGGACCTGACCCTTGGCCCACTCGCCGTAGGCGGGACCACCGTACTTAGCAACGGCAGTGAAGACGGAGAGCAGACAGAAGGCGGCGACGGTCTCCTCGTTCATCACGTAGAGCTCGTTGCTGATGGCGGCAATGGACAGACCGGCAACGGCGGACAAGGTGGCGGTCTTGGACACCAGAGAGTTGCCGGGAACAGCATCGAGGATCAACTGGGCCTTCTTAGCAGGCTCCTCGGCAGGCACACTGGAGGCCGCACGGGTCGAGGTCAGGGCAGTGATGGCAGGGACACGGGCGGTAACGGAGGGCCGTAGCCGGGCGGCGCCTGGAGAGGGAAAGCGAGTCAGCTACTTGGATAAGTTCGAGAGAGCGGGCAGAGTCAATTTGCAACATACCAATGGCGCTCTTAGCAAGACGTGCGACCATTGTTGCGGATGGAAAGATCCTTGTGAATAGGGTGGGTGGTTCGGAGAGGAGACTTGAGGTCGGGACGGCTAGGACGGGCTTGCACACGCTAACCCGTTTGGGAAGTAGTCCAGTGCGGCGGAAAAACCCGGGCTCCGAGCTTCAAAAAATAATCCCTAGGTACACCAAAAAAAAGTTGAAGATAGTAGTTCTGAGATCACGCCAGCAATCTACGCGACACGCGCCCAAAATGCCTGCGACTGTGGATACCTCGAGCTCGAAGAAGCGCAAGAGCACCAAAAATGCTGGTGCCCCCTCCAAGCGCCGCGCTGTGGCTGAGGAAGACAGCTTGGCCGAGACCTTGTCGAAAGTTCAAGAGCTGGAGACTCAAATTGCGGAGTCGCGCAAATACTACAACAATATTGCGACCCTCATCTCGATGCTGAATGTGGAGCAATCAGCGAAAAAGCCCGAGCTGGCAGTGGCCGTCTCGCTATGCCGAGTATTCAGTCGATTGATGGCAGCGGGCAACCTGTCTGAGAGCAGCCGCGATGCCGAGAATGAGAAGATCGTGGTGGCATGGTTGAAGGAGCGATGCTTGGAATATCAGCGCGCATTGCTATCGATCATTCGTGAGGCCGATACTACGTCTCAGGTTGGTGCAATTTCGTCTGGTTTGCCACATATAAGGGCTGCGCTAATCAGAACACTAGGTTACGGCCCTGACCTTGAGTATGCGCCTCGTGAAAGAATACATTACACACATCTCTGGAGCAGACAGCAGTATCTGGTCTGGTTTCTTCAAAGACATTATTGAGGCTCTGGTGGAGGCCCAGGAAGGCGAGGAGGTGCGAGCCGAATTCGTCGCAAAGTTCATGAAAGAATACGAAGATATCCGATACCAAACGTTTGGACAAATAGCGTATGTCTTTCACTTCGTTATTTTTTTTGATTCCTAGCTAATTGATCACAGTGAGTATGCCGCTACTCGACGAAAGTGTGACACCATCGAGATCCTTATTTCCCTCCTCTCGGCCTGCGACGAAGCTCCCAGCTCTGATCACGAAATTGACGTCGAGAACTTCCTCGCAAAGCCCGAGCCAAATAATAAACGTCTTCGCACTGTCCATGGTCACAAGAGGCGAGCGCAGGATGCATGGCTAGCCATTCTTCGGAATAATCTCTCCCAGGCGCAACGCAAGGCCCTTTTGCGTATTATGGTGCACACCATCGAGCCCTGGTTCACTCGACCTGAATTCCTTATGGATTTCTTGACGGACTCATACAACGAGGGTGGTGCCATTTCTCTCCTCGCCCTATCCGGTCTTTTCTACCTGATCCAAGAGAAGAACCTGGACTACCCGCAATTCTATGCCAAACTCTACTCGCTCCTCGACGCAGACCTGCTTCACTCCAAGCACCGATCACGCTTCTTCCGCTTGCTGAACACCTTCCTCGCCTCAACTCATCTTCCCGCCACCCTCGTGGCAAGCTTCATCAAGCGTCTCTCTCGTCTCGCACTCAATGCGCCTCCCTCGGCTATTGTTGTGATTGTGCCATTCATGTACAACCTCTTCAAGAGCCACCCGACTTGCACCTTTATGATGCATCGTGAGATCCGTGATAAAAAGTTCGCCGCCGAGATTGAGTCCGAAGGCATGGAGGACCCATACAACCCCAATGAGACGGACCCTACCCGGACCAATGCCATTGAAAGCAGTATCTGGGAAATCGAGACTCTTCAGTCCCACTACCACCCTAATGTCGCTGCCATTGCCCGAATCATCTCCGAGCAATTCACAAAACAGGCTTACCAGCTCGAGGACTTCCTAGACCACACCTATCAGGGTATGGTGCAGGGCGAGCTTGGTACGGGAGAAAAACCACTGCGCAAGGTTCCAGTGGTCGAATACCAAATTCCCAAGCGTATTTTCACAGACCGCCTACTGGAGGAAGATGGCGGTGTAGACTCCGGAGCTGGCTCTTTCATGCGTGGTCTCTGGGACTTTTCGTCTTAATTTTCTCAACGTCCTCAATTTACTGACCGCCCTAAGGCTTGTCTGATGTACGTTAGCTCTAAATTTGTTGATACTTTTGCATATACCTAGACGTGCTAGGCGTTCACAAGGATTTTTTTGGCTTCCATGAATTTTCTCATTAATCACTGGAAGACTATGCTGTCTTCTGTTGGCATTTCATGCTCGGCCTGTACCCGCCCAAAATGATGTTTTCACCGGCCTCCAATCCCTCTCTGCTTCACCAAGGCACCAATCTGAGCGCTCCATCCTCCCCTGGTCTGAGCTGAAACTGACGTCAGGGCTTCTCAGCTAGCCGTTAACTAGCCGTCACGCCAGACGAAAAGGTCAGCTCAACGGATCTCACAATTCGCCCAAAACGGTAAATGCATGGATCTACTTACATCTTGTGGGGTTTCCCCGCTTGGCTCGCAAGATTCTCTTCGGCTTCGTGCGCCGAGGGAGCTACAGGCAATAGTCAGCCGCTATCACGATCTTAATAATTAGACTGCTCAGGAAACGTATACATACCACGGGACATCAGTCCGAGCTCTGACCCCCCCCCCCCCCCTCCTCCCACAACGTTCATGCCCACCGAGGCCAACGCCAACACCTAGTACCTACTGATCAGGTACGCTCCATCCTGTGCCAATGCGAAGAAAGCATCGGCCACATCCGGCCACCACGGCAACAGGTTGGTAAGCGTCCCGGCCAGTCTCATCTGAACCCGCCGGAAGATACCGCCGACCTCGCCTTGACGACCGGCATCGAGTTCACGGGCTTCATTGAAGAAGCGCGTGAAAGCCAGATCGATGGCTTGGTTGGACTCGGCTGCTTGCACCTGTCCAGCGACTTCCTCACACAGCCGGTCAAGACGCCAGAAATACAACCGAGTCACCTCCGTAACCCGGCGTATAAAAGCCGCAAGCCGCTGGTGGATGTTCCTCGCGAAGGTGAGGCCGAACATCAAGGTGTGTCTGGCCATCCACCGACGGGAGCTCCGGGAGACGCGGTTGATGCGCAGGACTTCGGCGGTTTCCATGATCAGACGGTACCGGGCGATTATCGCGACGGTCCCACGGCGAGAGGCTTCCAGACGGCGAGCTTGGGTGGTCGAGTCCGGGGTTGATTGGGGCTGCAGGTCCGGCTGCATGGTTGGGATCGATTGGTGGAGGTGATCGAGGACCATCTGCATCTCGCTTCCCAATGGCTGTTCCTCGGGCCAGGCACGAGTGCTGAGCTCGGGGATACCCCCACTCGAGGACGAAGATGAGGACCAGGGAATTTCAGCTTCCACCGGTGGCAGATCGTCGGCGGTTGAGCTCACAGATCGAGTGTCGCTTTCTGATGGAGCTGCATCCTCAGGATGGGCTGCACTCTCGGATCGAGGTGGTGATTGAGACATTCGGAAAGGCGTCTGTGCCGCAACTTGAAGCTTTATGTTCAATCGCAAGATAGAAAAGAAACATGCAAGGGAAAGTGAAGCTTGGTTCTGCGATGGGGATGCGACGAGGAAAGATTATTGGAGAGTCCGCATCTCTCATCCAAAATTGTTTGCAATGGTCCTAGAAGGAATCGACCTCGCCGGCGCATAATTATCCAGCCACTTACTCGGGATGGATGGCTGAGGTGTGAGGTAGGCACCGAACTGAATCCCATTCGGGGAGGTGCAAACGCGATGGTATCGAAGCCATTAGGTATCAATTGACAGAGAGAATGACTCTCGGCAGCACTTCGTGGCAGGTTGGCCAGATCTAGCACGAATCCTGTTGTGAATTGCGATGATGAAGTCCAGTCATCATGCGGCGAGAAGTTGGATGATAGAGCATACACATAACAATGTGTCTATCGAACCCAATACCGATACTAGGTTCGTCATATGCTATATACAGTGCGAACGTGCATCTTGTCGAACGTTTAGTGCCCAGCGAGACGATGCCGATAATAGAGGAGGGAGTATGTCCATGGTGTTTATAGTTCGGCAAATTGAATATTCCGCCCCGACAGGGGGGACCGGTCCATAGGATACAATCTCGTGGAGGACGTTAGTCACGCGACCATATTTCCATGTCAGCGATTCATACGTAGCGAATACGGAGCGTTAGTGAATCGTATGCTCTTGTGCTCGCTTTATGGAATTCCCCTTCCAAACGAGATTCTTGGCCTGTTGATGTCCACCGACGTCAATGCTGAGCTGGCAGCCGCCCTTGCAGATTATAAGATCGGCCGAGCAGCCATAGGGTAAACAGAACTTGTAGATACTGAACACCCCTTGGTATGATACTCTCTGCTCAGAGTAGTTTGAGAAATGCTTGCCAAAATGCTATGTTTGCAATTGCAGGTTTGGACTGCCGCCTAGCCCTATACCTTGAGCTGCATCTAAATATCTCGGGAAGGGATGACATTCCTAAGGTTCCAGTGAGCTATTCTACTGGTGTTGAAATGCACACTCTTTTTCTGGGCGATAATTCATGAGACATACTGTAGCTAGTTCAGTACATATGGTGTTTAGGAAAACATCAAAGAGAAGTACATTTGCAGTCTGACATATCGTATTCCAACTCGTTACTGATCAAATTCTCTCGAGCGTACTATGATGTTCAAGAAAATCATTCTGTTAATGGAGAATTATACCCTCGGTGCTCAGGCCGCCTATTGGGTCGAATCTTCCAAGCATTTTGGAGTCGCATATTTGATTGGGCAGAACTTGAAGCCTTCACTATCCACGGAATGCCGCATTCTCTGCCAGACACCCTAGAGCATCAACAAAAGAATACTAACATGCGAGAATTTAGGTCCAATTTGCGGGGCTGGGAAGAACCCGGCTTTTCTTGCAGTAGAATAAAGAATCGTGATGCGCCAACGGGATCTTGCATTCTGCTCTACTCCATCTTCTTCCGACGTCGACTTTGTATGCACCTCTCCTTTTAATCCTAAGCTTACGTTCTTTAACGTTCGAATCAAAAATTTCAGGTTCTTTTCTTTCAACCAACCGTCGCTATGCATTTCAGCAGTGTCCTCGCCGTCTCGGCCTCCCTCTTTGCTGTCGCCTACGCCAATGATCCTCTTGCCTTCACGGCTTGGCCTGCGGATATCCAGGCTGGAAAGCCTGTCACTCTGACATGGGCTGGTGGTGCTCCCGACCAGGTTACTACTTGTTCTCACTGAGGTGTGGATATTTGACGTCGCTGACTCGGATGGTTGCATAGCCCGTCACTCTCACCCTCCGGAAAGGAACCTCCACCAACCTGCAGGATGTAGAGGTCATCACCGCGCAGGCCAAGGATGGCACCTTCACTTGGACCCCTGGTGACAATGTCAAGAGTGGAGAAGATTATGCCTTCCAGATCTCCCAGGGCGGCGAACGCAACTACTCTGCTCTTCTTAAAGCTGGACCCGCCGTCAAAGCCGTGTCAGCTTCGCAGTCTTCACAGACAAACACTGCGACCGCTAGCAACACCAACTCGGCTCAAACAAGCGCCACCACTAGCAGTGGTACCACTGCCATGCAAGCCTCTGCCATAACAAGCAGGCCCTTGATCAGCTCCTCAGCTGCAGTTACACCCTCCAGCAGCCCAGTTTCCTCAGCTACAATCACCAATTCCGTCGCTGCTGCCGAACCGTTTGAGACCAGCAACATCAAGAATGGAAAGAAGGCCGCGGCTACTGGCAGTGTTCAAAATGGCGGCGCTTCATCTCTCCAGTCCTACTCACAACTGTTCATGGGCGCCCTAGGCATGCTCGTGTACCTTGTTCAGTAAATTGTATCGACCTGTTGATGATGATGATGTTGGATAGGGTACCCTATTACCTGTCGCTCGTTCCAACCCAGCCTTCCATCTTCTATTCTTTCTGTTTTGACCCATTCTCTTCAATACTGGACTGGGCCACCTTCATGTATATAGTCCAATACCCCCCTTCCTATCACTGAGAGGCGGCTTTGGTCGGGCGTTGTGGAGGTAATTGCATTGGTTTTAAGACATGTTGATTCATTCTTATTTTCCACAATTTCGTATGTATATCTCAGCTAATTGTAACTGATGTCATCAATCGCGAAAATAGTCAACTATCGATATGCCACGTTAACTAAAATTCGTCATGGTTCTTGTTTACTGGCAGGGGGCTCGGCAGCGCCGTGGTGATCCATATACCAATCGGGTTTAGCGGCCGAACTAGCGCGATCCGTGCCTGGCGGAAATAATAATCGATAAGGGATCCTGTCAAACACAACTCCGTCCACAGCTCGACCTCTTCCTCTTCTCAACCTCCTCCGCCACGTCCGTTAGCTTTTTTGTTGATTTTGATAACTCGTTCGGTCTTCCTAGGACCATTTTGTGGAAATTGACCAAAGTGCTATAAATTGTCGCGAGTGCCGCGCGGACGAGTTGATCCGCTCACCTCCGGCGCGCCCACCACTTCCTCCTCCTGGGATGTCGAGTTGACTTCCCGATTAAGGCGCTGACTCGGCGATGGTCAGACTCCGCGACAGGATCGCATCGTCGCATCTGGCCCTTCTGAAATTTGAAAACGGTATGTGATCTTCTTCCCTCTTCCTCCTCCCCTCGTCGGCGACCACAAGACGAGCAGTCCATCTCCCGCACCAACACCTTCCCTCCCAACCCGCTCCTGTCACCATGTCATCCATGGGGCGGGCGATCCGACGACTGGGCTCCTCATGGAAGCTCAATACAGCAGAGGAGATCAGCACTGACTCGCTGATCTCGATCCCAGAAGAAGCGCCGCAAGTGAACCTTGCGCCGGTGGACACTCAGTTGAACATGCACCGGTTCAACACACTTTTTGAAGAGGAAATGGCGGTAGAAGGCCCCAAAGGTTTGTTCAAATATAGCTACATATTCTCTCATACATCGCACCTCCTGACCTTACTCAATCGCTGCACAGACTCTCACAACTCGCCCGCGCAAGCGCCCACCTCGGCGAGTCCACGCCTCAGCAACGAGGCCCCGGCAGAATGGTCGGCTGTCGGCCATGCAGCGGCAACGGGCAAGTCCGGCCGTGTCATCCACAACCTGCAGGAAGAGGTGGCTCGTCTGAAGCGGGACTCCGCCCTCTGGCAATCCAGAGCGGAGGAGTCTCAGCGAACCAGCGAGGCCCTCAAAATCCAAATGGAGGAGATGGCTGACTGGCTCCGCCACAAGGAGCAGGTCAATGAGACCAGTCTCAAGTCCATTGACCGGAAGAACCGCAAGATCGAGGAATTGCGGGCCGAGCTGCATGCCGAGCGCACCAAGCGGCACGACGCGCAAATCGTGGCAAACGAGACCAACGAGGCGATGCGTGTGGAACAACAGAACCACAATCGCGAAGTTGCTCGTCTGCAAGAGGAGGCCAAGTACTTCAAAAATCAGTACGAGGTCCTGAGCAGTGCCACGAAGCGCGAAAAGGCCGACCTGGAGCGCCGGGTGGACAAGGCGTGGGAGAAGGTGAACTCCATTGCGGAGGTGTCGAGCACCCAGGGCGAATGCGCTAAGCGCCTAATGGTCATCGGGGATCAGAAGAACCGAGAGATTGACGGGCTGTACGAGGTGTACAACAAGGCGACCGCCTTGCATGCCGACTACAAGCAGACCAAAGACAAGGAGTTCCGGGGCACCATCGATCGGGCCCATGCCAACAACGCACTGATCGATGCTACTCTCAAAGAGCTCAAGGAAACTCAGGACAAGATGAAATGGGTGATTCGCATGAGTGAGCTCAATGAGAGCAAGAAAGCCAACGAACAGGCCAAAGGGCACCCCAAGGAGCAACCCAAGGAACAGCACGAGGAGAAGCCAACGCCAGAAACCCCATCCTCCTAGTGCGCTGGCTGCCAGGCTCCCCCCTTGGAACTTGGTAACGGCTAGTTTCTATGCTCAGTTCCAGTCCACAGCACCCAGTCCACAGCACCCTTTGTTCCTGTCCTTTGTTTCCTGTCTTCTGCTACTCGACATTTGATCTCTCGGTCCGTCTTTCTTCCGCCCATGCCCTAAATGTCTGGGGTCCCATTTGCCGCGCCATCATCAACACCACGCCTGTCCTCCGTCCTCCGTCCTTCGTCCTCGGCTTCTCTTCATCCGACACCCCTTCTCTTTCCTCGTCCATCTTTTTTTCGTGTTCAGACCTTTCGTGGTTTCCGGCGTTTTGGCAGCGAAGATACCCATTGCCGCAGTCCGGTCAAGAATTCCTTTTCATCCCTTTTCTTCTACCATACTTCGCCACCTCTCCCGCCTCTTCTGCTCTTCCTCTCTCCTGCCTACCTCCCTCATTGTTAGAGTTGATGCCGTGATGACCCTGCATGATCTGGTTCGGTTTCTTTCGTGCTTTCTATCTTCATGCACATTTGCATCTGGGTTTTCGTTCCATGCTACTCCGCATCGATGGGCGATATTCTTATTTTTCTCTGTACCAATACCCTTTCTTCTGATGTTTTCTATTCACATATTTTTTTTATCTCTGTTCCTCATTTGGACAGGGTAATGCATTAATATTTTATTCCAATTGTTTATTTGACTTACTGTGTAAGCTTCACTACTGTCGAGTACCCTTGACGAGTCATCTGCGCAGCCACAATTGTTCCAGGCCGTGAAGAGGGTGTTTCCATTTCGATGCGACCTTTCATGCAAGTCCATGCCGTATTAATTGTTGCAAAATCCCGATCATCTCGCTCATCGACTTTTGTGGATCTTGTCTCTCTCCCTTAAACCTATCGACCTTCTTGAGCATCTCCAACACTCTCTTTCCACCAATCATTAATATCACATCCAAACCCAACTTGTTCAAATCTCCATGACTCTCCATCGTCATGGCCACCGAGCGTGAATTACAAGTGGCCTGTCTGTGGGGACTCCTAGACGTTGCGGTAATTTCATATTCTTCCTTTCGAAAACTCGATATCCCTTGCCTAATATGATACACATACATAGGTCCGAGAACTACGGGAGGAGATCATGTATGGAACTCAGTTTCCTTTGAAGTATATCAAGCTAATGGAATATAGAACCCTATCGCCTGGCACCCAGGTCGCCTATTCGCTTGGAGAAGATGTGAGTACTTTATTATGGATTGCAATGACTCCATCCAATGGATGCTGATCATTCATTGCTCAGGTCCTGGTAATCAAAGGCAGCTTTGATGATGATACAGAATCCGCCGTGGTGGCCTTCATCAAAGCATATGTCGAGAAGCACATGCACCACAACCTACTTGATGTCAGTACTCTACTCATATCAGCATCTCCATGAGCCACTGAGCACTGACCCAGCCCTACTATGCAGGAGCAGTCACGAATCCGCCAGATCGTCAGGATTGACGTTGGGGCCGCCTTGGGTAGCCGAGAGGGTATGAAGTATGTCAAGCCATCACCACTCATCAAAGAGACCGACGTCAGGGACGATGGTCCCTCAACTCCTGTCCCGACCGTTGCTCCCATTCAAGTCTCCCGGACATGGACACCTTCTCGTGTCAGATTGGATTACTTCCGCAAAGATCCACACTGCATTCTTGACCGAGTGGCTGCGGCCACCGGTACGAATATCAGCCTTGAGCACCCTGATTCCAAGGACATCGCCATCCGTGTGTCTTCGGATGTCCCTGAAAATGTTGACGATGCAATGGAAAGGTTCGGGAAGCTGGACCATCTTTTGGTAAGTTTTACAAATTTCCCTTCCCCCAACCCAACCATTGATATCTTACTTTTACAGGCTTTGATCAATACCCCTCACCGAGCCTTTGCAAGTTACGTCCCCGATACAAAAGGTCTGCGCTTCGGTATCCTAGAACTCGCACAGCTCAACGACATTGCACCACGACGCGTCCTCGTGGATCCAAAATCCCAATTCAAGTACAGTATTCCCGAATTCTTGGTCCCGGTCTCGTGCCGCATCAATCCTGGTACCAATTCATTCAGCATTTCCGATCACCTTCGGAATCCTGGTGGGGTGGACCCAGAGCTCCTTGGAAATCGCCAGACTATTAGATGTTGGTCTGGATTCACTTACCCGGGGGTTGGCAAGCCTGGCGAGAATAGGGGCACGCAATACTCAGGGCTCGTCGTTCTTTATCAGCCAACCCTGCCGGGTGCTGAGCGTTCCACTGTTGGGAAATCTCAAGCTCATACATCCGCCTCGGTGAAACAGGGACAGGGGGTCGACACTAAGGTCACCCCCGCTGGGCCTCCAAAAAGACCGGAGATCACAATGCCTGGAAAGACAGCGAGACTCAGTTGTCCTCCGGCACCTCGATCTGTGTCTACTTCTTCAGCTTCAATTAAACTACCAGGGGTCAAGACACGCAGGCCGGTCTTACCTGGTGGTAGAGTACCCTCGACGAAGGCTGGACCGCCTACACGTTCCACCACCCCTGCGGATTCTGAGAAGTCTACACAGTCTGAGTTCCAGTGCTCTGACCCTCAGAAAAAGGTCCGCTCTGAGATTTTCGGGCCTTCAAAGCGTCGACCTGAGCTTGAAGCCGCGAAGGAGCTTTTGGAAGAAATCCTGAATTCAACCGAAGGAGTGGAGAAACCTCAAACCTCGCCAGAGAGACCGCTGAGCACCGGTTCTTCCTCTGTTTCGAGTTCCAAATTCAATGTCGCACCGCAGGCAGCAATGTCATCTTCCCAGCCTATTTCTCGAACTGGTACCATATCTGGCGCTCATCATGAGCAACGGAAGCTCATCGGCTTCTCTGATAAGGAAACTGTCATTTCCGGCGACGAGAAGACCACATCTGCAAGCTCGCATCTTGAGGAAGCGTCGATATCTGAGAATTCATCGACATCACCTGTACTTCCTTCAGCCAAGTCAACAAAAGATAATGCCCCATCTGAGTATGCGGGTTCGCAGAACTCTGAGTCTTTGAGCTGGCTACCTGAGTCTACTCAATCGCCTGTTCAAACGGGTGATGCTGCCTCTAATGACAATCAGAAGACTCCTCGGCCGATGAAGAGTCTCCCTCTGGCTCCCTCGAGCCCAGTCAGCCTACCAGCTGACGGTCAGAGTGCCCCCCAGTCGACAATGAGCCCCCCGGTTCCGCCTCCCGAGAGATCAATCACCCCACACCATGGTGATCGAGGAACTCCTAGATCGATGGAATCACCTTTGAGTGTGGTCGCTGGCAATTCAATCACCGCGCAATCTACTGGTGCTGTTACCACACAGAATAATTTGGGTCCTTCGTATACTGTTACACCCTACTCGGTTCCACAGGAGGCCTGGCTTCAGGGTCGGAGTGTCATTTTTGGGGTACCAACTCAAGGTCCTCGCCCTTTGTGTCATGACATGTATGTCCCAGTCGTGTCATCGCCATACCCAGGCGGTCCCATTATCCTCCAACCCATCTTTTGTCCGACACAATTTCCTGGTTTCAGTGCTGCGCCAATGCATCCTACATCCCTGGCTATATCAGGTCCTTCCCAGTGGTCTCCGGGGCAGGCTTCACCAATCTCACAGCTGCAGCTCCTTCCTGACGCGACCTTCCAGCAAAGACAAACTCCCGGTCAACAACCGGCGACCTCGTCCCTCGAGCATGGTGGGAGTTCCGGGAGTATTGAAGCCTCCGCTGCCGGTACTATTGCAGCTTCCAGCGATAGTCCTCGGCCTCGATCTCACTCGATAGTTCCCCAGAGCCAGCATGATGTAGTTGATCGGCCTATCCAGGAGAGGCTTGCTGACCCGGATGATGGAGACAAAAAGGATTTCCATTCAGTAATGAATCAACGCACGCCAAATCCCAGTGGCAATAGAAAGGAGAGTTCCAACTCGGAGTCGAAGGCAAAAGGGAAGAAGCGCTGGTCATTCTTCGATATCCATTACACCATAAAAAGCAATGATACGCCTATTCCAGCGAGTTCCCTACCCCCAAAAGTGCGGCCACACAATAGTCCAGCTCATGCCGGATTTGTCAAAGAGGTTTACAGGGCCCTCGTCCCCATCCTTACTACCGCCCAAGTGTTCCCGGGACCCCTGGAACTAGAGTTTCAAATTGGGCTTGTCACCATGATGAACAAGTTGGGAGCCGCAGAACAGAGTTACATGAGTTTTAAGGAAATGAAAGAGGTGATCTGTCCTCGTGGAGAACTCAATCGGCCAAGCACAATCTTTCTCGGCAGACTCACAGCCTTGCCTGCTGATATTGATCACATTCTCAACGTCCGCCCTGATAATAAGGCCCGTCTCTTCGACAGCGAACCATCCACTTTCACCATCGATTATGACTTCCACTGCGTTTTGAAGAACGGGCTACCACTCGTCATCTCTATCGATGAGAAAGGTGATCCCACAGTCAAGAAGCCCGAGGCTGTCTTGGGATCCGTTCATATCAGCTACCCAGATCGTATCTGGGATGCTGCAGTCGTTCTTCATGGCCATTTGAGTCCTCATGGAGAACTGGATCCGGAAGTCGAGCGTGCCGTGCAATACATCGCGAAGAACTTATGGGTGGAACCTGGTCGTAGCGACATCCGCCTATTGACTCGTGTTGACAACAACATCTTGAGCGTGAAGAAGGTCATTCTCAAACGCATCAGCTACCATCGCTGCACAAACGATCGGTATGTGAGCGATATCGGAGGCGGCATCACGATGCACGGCCTTCAACTTCGAGTCACCGAGGTACAAGACCTGATACTCACAGCCCGTCAATCAAATTGCGACATTTTGGAGGCTGTTTGCGGGTCTTTGGATGACATGGTTACCGCTCACCGGCAGTGGTGGGAGATTGCGCTGATTAGTCCCTCTATCCAAACCGCTCTCAGCCAGGGTGTTCCTACCACCATTGCAGATAATCACCGCAATTGGTGCCCCATCGACATCTTGGGTAACCAGACTGAACTCATCGCCTGTGCGCCTGCTTCACCAACTGCTCAGTCGATTGAGCACTATGGTCTGGGTTCACTGCTGGCCCTCGCTACGGCTGTCGTTGAGAATATCGATCCAGTTGGGTATTCCAACGCTGGTCCGGCTGGGGACAGAAACAAGGGGCGGCGGATGAAATTGCTAGAATGGAAATAGTCTTGATTTAAAGCTCTTCTCGATGGGAACGCCGACAGACAAATTCTGTCTTTGGCGATGAACGGAGATCTTTTCAATTGGTCAGTCAAGATATGGAATTTTACGCAACTGTGTGGAATCATGATTAGGCTCGAGAAATAGCGCATCATTATTACAAGGGAATCGGTTTCCACCGTCACCTTTCTATCATTAAAGCTTAACCCATAGGAAGTAGCATTCACTCGCCTACCTATTGAGGCACACGTGATCCCACTCTTTGCCAAAATTCACGCCTCTCCCCACGACCACCCTCCCATGCCCTAGCATCCGCCAGCCCAAACTCATTCGTGATCCCAGATCCCTCTCTAAGCCAATAGGCTAGATGATCCGTCACGGTCTGTCGAACCAACGTTCCACCAGTCGTATTCAGATTCATTAGCACAGGCGCGTTCTCGTTCCATTGTGGCCAATCTATATCGCCGTTCGTGCCCTCAGGAACGGTAGCATTAGCCATCCCCCCTTCGGCATCGGTAATCGATATAACTGGAGTATCGCTTATGATGAAGTTCCCTAGCATGCGTTGAAAGGCGTCTCTGAATCCGGCATTTGGCACGGACGCTCCGATTGAGAAATAAGCTGTTAGATCTGCGCCGTGGTATGCTGGTGTCACGGAGTACTGGTACTTCCAGCTCTCTTTTCCTTGGTCCTGGATTCCATTGCTCACTTCAGAAGAGAAAGCATCAGCTAGCCAATACGATGGGCAGTCGAAGGTTGACTCTGCGAAGATGTTGAAGGCGGTTTGTTGGAGGCCTGTTGCGAATTCGGATTGGTTGAGGGCTGTTGGATCACGGTCACCGAGGGTATCATAAAGAGAGCCAGTTGATTCGGGAGATGACGAGGCTACTTTGTATATTGAGAGGAGTTGGGCAATATCTGAGGGTGTGAAGTTGGGAAACGTTGATTTAAAATATTGCGTAAAGGCGGCAGTGGTGTTTAGGGTTGGAGGACTGAGGGGAACACCCTCATTGGCGTTGTTCTATATAGTTAAATATGAGTTCAGAAACGCAAGATACCAGATCATGCTGACTTACCCCAGATAGAATACGCTTTCCACTAACTTTCTTCTCGAGTAGTTGTTTTGACAGGAGTTCCCGAATGAATTCTCCATCTAGGTTGTTTTTGATGTGGGTGGCCACTCATCAGTGAACCTGATCGAATTCGTGTTAATTTTGTATTTCATTGGCCTGATTTGGAGTTTGCGGGCCTGTACTATCCCATAGGTAAAAACTACCTAGGTACAGGCCATCCATTGGGGGCACTGACACTATGTAACTAAATGTTTGTCCAGGCATCAATGCATCCTTCCTCGTTATTGATTCCATCGTGGTTATGCTGGATGTATTAAACTAACACTCCATCTAGGTCATTGAGGTCGACATTGCC
This sequence comes from Penicillium sp. PF1803, assembly GCA_023626575.1. Lineage (NCBI taxonomy): Eukaryota > Fungi > Ascomycota > Eurotiomycetes > Eurotiales > Aspergillaceae > Penicillium > Penicillium sp. PF1803. The sequence goes on along the minus strand of JAMAGZ010000059.1, from coordinate 62,365 downwards.
AATCAGGAAGTAGGCCTTTCTGATTCAGATGACCCAAAAGATGCAGGTGTTGCCCCAGATATATATTGTTGATAGATTGGTCAAGTCTCGGATATCGGCCATTTCGAAACCTAAGTAATGATGTTGTCGATAGTTTAATCCGAGAAAATATCGATAATACACTTCCATTAATAGGAGCTTTCCTTGTCCACTAGGAAGAAAAATAAAAGAGCCAACCCTCCAGGCCATCCATCATGTAGTTATAAAAAAAAAACAAAAAGAAGAAGAATTGACCGACGCAGGGGTCGAACCTGCAATCTCTTGATTCGTAGTCAAGCGCCTTGCCATTGGGCCAGCCGGCCGTCACGTGAGAGCCTGTATATGGCCAGTCGGCCAGGCGATTCTCAGGTGAAATTCCGCACAAACTTTGAGTATATGACCCTCCACACTTTTGTGTGCAGATCAACTCCCACCACAGAACTTCGAGATCCGGGGAGTGGAATACACCTCCTTGGCCTATTGGAGACTAACCATGTATCAGGAAATAGTGAATGAAATAAAGTTAATGTCTCTTATAGCTTAATTCTCTCTAGAGCTTTGGCTATCGATAGATGGAGCGGGAAGGTCAGAAATTTGACGTTCAGGTGTCATTAACTCAATAGTTCCTTTCATACCCTGACAACCCATCTTCAGCCATATTCCATACAAAAAGTACTTGCATGAAACATGACAGAAGTTGGGCGTAAATGAGATCAAAGATGCGCGTCACATACTCGCTTGACCGATCTTCAGAACTCTACATACATCTTGTAATATCTAAAGCTATCACTTCTTCCGCAGTGAAAGAGGGTCTATATTCTAATGATGATCTATTCTTAAGCTATGCATCAAATTTACATCATGAAATACGCCACCGAAACAAAAGTAGTCATATCTACACGTGCAGTCAATCTATTCAGTCCTCATCCTCAGGGGCATCATCCACACTACGCAGCCACGCGCTGCGCGCATCAACCGCCGCCTTCCGCACGTCTCGCTTGGGATCATCCAAGACAGGACGCAGAGAGCGCAGAACTAATATCTTCTCTGGCAGAAGCGGGGAGATAGACGGTGGTAGACGAGCGTTACCTGCTGAATCACCAGGTGTCTGTTTGGCAGCCAAGAGGTAAAGACATTTCAGAGCATCGGCACGGAGGCGAGGCGGGTTGACGAAATCAGACTTGATCTCTGTAGTCTTGAGCAGTCTAACAACGAGGCTGTGCACGTGTCCGCACTTATCGATCACAGCGACGCCGTTGTCGCGGATGATCACTGCAAGGGTGTCGAGTGTAGCCGCACGGACAGCGACGGAGTCGGATGTTTGGAGGTCAAGGGATTGGAGGAGGAGAGGGAGTAGTGTGGGAAGTTCAGGCATGACTAGGGCTGTGGAGATGGTAGAGAGGATGCCGGCGAGTGCTGTCAGGTGGGCAGGCTTGATGTGGGCCAAAGCCTTGGAGGACTCGGAGTCGCCGTTCCCGGCAACGTTGACTTCGCGAATGCGCGAAGAGATCATCGGGATGACGGTTGTGAAGACACGTTGTTTGCACAACAGGCGGATCGATGCGCCGTTGGTAGTGGAGACTACATCGTCATCACCAAGAAGAATGGAAAAGCCGCGAGCAGAAGAAGTGCTAGTCTGCCGATCGGGCGATGAAAGAAGACCCAAGAGCGAGGTCAGTACATGGGTAGTTGTCGGAGCGAGTCGGAGGACTAGGGCCTTGGACAGCCAGAAAATGGTGCGAATTGTAGCGGGGCTGTAACTCTGCCTCTCCGAGGAAACGAGAGAATCAAATAGGTTCTCTGCAATATTCAAGTTTTCCTTTGACAGGAACTTGTTGACAAGCAAAGCTAGATGGCGCAGGAAGGCCAGGTGTGTAGCCGGCTCCGAAGTCTCAGAAACACAGCGCTGCACCAAATCTGAGAGGAGCTCCGACATGTTGGGGGAGGTATACGGGATGTGGTTACTGCAGTCCTTGGACAGGCCTGCGAGAAGGTAGGTGGAGATGATAATAGTCCGCTCTTGATCGGCCGTTGCACGTTGGGCAAAAGGAACAGGAACGAAATCCTCGGTTGCAGAGAAGAGCTTGTAGACATTCTCTGCCACTTGCTGTTGTTTCTGGATAGAGACTGACCGCACAAGCAGGTTGCAGAGCCGACCGAGCGTGTCGAGGACAATGGCATCGTTAATAATCTGGTTCTTTCCCTTGCCAGACGCCGACTCTGAGGCACTACGGCAGAGGCCAACCACGATCTTATCGAAGTAGAGATCCACGCTCGGATCAGTATCCATCTTCCTTTGCTGCATGACAAAGAGTAGGGTCATGAGAATGGCCCTTGGATACTCGATAGCACCAGGTTGCTCCTTTTGGAGTAAGATGGTCAGCTTGCTGAACAGACGGCGGAACAGAGTCTCGAAGATGTCTCTCTCAACACTGATCTGAGCCAGTGTGTCCAGTGTGGAAAGATAAGTCGAGTTTGTACCATCGTCCTCATCTGGAAGCGTCGCGACAAACGCAGGGAAGGTGATATCCATAATCAGACGAGGCTTATGCTTGGAGATCTCAGCAAGTGCTGCAATTGCTTCCTTTTTCAAGTCATTTCGCCCGGTGGACTCTTCCTGGAGCAAAATCTCATCCAAATACTGGACAAACAAACCAATCTCATTGTCTTGGAAGAAATCACGCAGGGTGGAAAGACGAAGGAATCCCTTCAGAGCAGTCACCCGGAAAGAAAATTCTTCCTTGGCAGCACCCATCAATGCCTGACCCAGGACCTCCGAGAATTGATCTTTGAATTCGAGCAATGGATTCTCGAGCGAAACTTCACCTCCTCGAGTTGTCCATTGGCCGAATACTTGGATTGCAGACTCGAAAAGCACCGAGAGAGTCTCAATAAGAGCTCTTTGCTTGGCAATGCCATCTGCTTCTTGGTAAATGGTGAAGATAGGGGCGACGACTGTTTGGACAATGATGGTAAACGAAAAGGCTGAAGCAGATGACAAAGATTTGAGAATCTGCTGCGCGGGCTTCGCCTGCTTCTGCTGGGGCTCTTGCAACTGTTCATTGCACTCCTTGGTGATTGGACGCAGATACTGCGCAAGGGGCAGGTCCTGGGAGACCTGGGTGACACCTTCCGAGAGGCGTTGGGCGATGTCTTGGAGAGCCTGCAGAGAAGACTCGGACAAAAACTCTTCTTGAGCATTGAGAATCTCAAACTTCAGCACCTCCCAAATGGTGATCGAGTAGCGAGACACCGTATCGGGATCGTATGAGTGAATACAGGCGATCAAAGTATTGAGAGCGTCTCTCTGGAAGGTTATTAGCTTCTGTGAAGGTACAGAGTCCACAAAGAGCACGTACTTTGACATTGGCAGAGGTAGAGTCAAGCTTATCCAGCAATGCCGGAATGGAGTGAGGAGCGAAATGTCTGGTGGAAGAGATGCAGTCCTGTAGGCGACCTTTCAAGTCCTGGGCAGTAATCCCGTATGGGTCATTTGGTGGAGGTCGGAAGGTAATTGGAAAGTAGTTGTACACCGAGTCAAAGAGCAACTAAACGAATTAGTAAAGAGTGGTAACGCTGCAGCGATAGCGAACATACCTCGACGTGGTTTGTGATATCCCATTCCATCATGACCACCTTCATAATGGAGAACACCATCATCAAATTCCGTGGGTCCTTTTCACCCGTCATGAGATCCACAATTCCAACGAGGGAAGTATCACCCATGTCGCGCAATGCTATTGACTCCTAATTAGATATATCTCGACACAAGGTGGACCATGGACAACATACCTGCACGGTGTGACGACATCAACTCGTTGAGCAATTGGTAAACCTGGAACCGCTGCGATTGGGATCGGGATTGAAGGTCTTGGAAATGAGAGAATAGACTAGGAATAAGTTAGCACTGTGTCCACAAAGCCATACCACAGTCCAATGGCATATCATTGCCCAAGGATAGCTCTGTCATGAACATACGCTTGCGCTATCTCAGCAGCCAATTCCTTCGTAAACCGATCCAGCTTCTGCAGCGTATCCAATCCGGCAACCGCACCCCCATCCTCAATCCGATCACAGAAGAAGGACGTCAAGACCTGAATCTGTTGTCGGGTCAGGAACTTGGGCGGCAGCGCCTTAATGACCGAGGTGAGGAAGGAGACGGCCTTTCCACGCAGTATGGGATCTTCATCATTGATGTATTCGCCAAGTTGCTGAACAATTTCAATCAGGGTCGTCTTCTTGCTCTCAACATCTACATTGAATTCCTCGATTAGAGTCACACGACGTGGTGAGTGCGGGGGAGTGTGGGCCGATGATCGGACTGACCTTGGGCGACGCCTTCAGCGATGCGTTTAGCTTCTTCTTTGTCGTGGTCCACCACCAACATGAAGGTCCGCAGGGCCGACATGATGCCAATTAATCGGCCGGTTCGGGCCAAGCTTGTGAAGAAGTGCAGTGAACTGAAAGATAAGGGCTTCACCGGCTCCCCCCTCCACCCAATTTCTTGTGGTCCTTATCGATAACAGTCAGGTGATATGAAATGGGCCTCTCCACATCACGTGCGACTTGTTGCGTCATGGGTGAGAGTGGCATGCGGGTCCTTGATAACGCCGCATACGCTCAAGATGAAGGACATAAGGTCTATCGCATCGATATTTCTACTTCTAAGCCTTGCTAGCTCTGCTACTGCTCTTTGGGGTCTATCATTCCCTGTTCAACAACAGCAGCAGCCGCTAGTTCCATCGCAGGGTCAACATTCCATCATGGACAAATTCATCCCAGATATCATCAAATCTAAAGTCAGCGCTCCGACTGAGGACTTTGTCGGCGGCGCAGACCAACCAGTTGTCTCGGATGTCCTTCCGAAGACCAAAGGCATCAATATTTTTGCTCAGATGACCCGAGATTTCGACTCCATCTCTTCGCGCCTCAATGATGCCTCCCACAATATTACAGTCCTAGCCCCGCGTAACAGTGCTGTGCAGGACCTACCCCGCAAGCCATGGGAGGATCCCCAAGACTATGCTAAGTTTGGAGGAGTGCACGCTTACGAGGGCAGTGATGGCCAGGAGAGGGCGAGACGCAATCTGCGGCGTTTCGTAGAGGCTCACATCGTCCCTGTCAGTCCTTGGCGGGAGGGCGAAGAGGTCGAAAGCCTGGGAGGAGAGAAGTTGAAGTGGTCAAAAGAGGGTGACAAGGTTATTGTAAGTTCTACTTGTGAGTCTGTTTTGCAGGATTGATAGCTAACTGGCTACAGCTCCAACCGGGCAATATCGAGGTGGATACTGTTGCTGAGAAAGTCGCCAATGGAGAAGTGTGGGTGTTGAACGGCGTAATCAATTATCGCTCGGATTGATCGTACATAGTTATGAGATTATGAGATGAGACGCTTCATGATAACTGGAATGATAATTCTTGGAAAGAATCGACCCATGATACAATCAAATTGACGTAAAGGTAAAACGCTGCAATCTCTTTTATCTATTCAGAGCCAGTGAGTTGCCCTCCACTGGAGCAGTAATATACACCGACACTGAGCATCACATCCCCCTCATATCATCGATTAGTTCACTTCAGGCGCAAAGTTCCGCAGGACGCGCTCCTCAACACCATCGAGGATGCAGAAGTGCTCCATGACCTCCAGGTTCTCCGCCTCGCTCAAGAAGAGCTTGTCGGGATCCTGGCCAGGCTGCATGGGATTCATCATAGCGGCGGGATTGGCCATACCCATCTGCTGGGCCATCTGGTTGGCAGCTGTGTAGAGTGCAGCAATTAGTCCAAGTTCCAAAAAAGTAAGCTCGTAGTTCCGGGAATAACCTACAGTTATCACTGCCCAGAATGAATCCAAAAACGGACTGCAACCCCATCAAGTTGAGGAAGTACCACGACAGACTGGACACCCATTGGACATCCAAGTCACGGGTCATCACACCCGACTGAAGCATGGACTTGAAGCGAATAGTCAACGGGAAAGGCAATTTCACTGCAGTCTCCAGTCAGCACGTTGTAATACCCATCGCGATTAGTCCGTCCACGTACAGATCACAAATCCCGAGAAGAAAGCGTTAATCCAGCTCATAATCAGAGTCTGCGGAATCATCATCATCATGTTTCCCTTGAGCATGCCCATCATTGCCTCCATGCCTGCTGGATCCGTCATCGGGTTCGCCGGCGGCTGGCCGCGGTTGTTGGGGTCCTTGAGGAACGCGCCGCTCCGGAAACCATTAACAAGATAATTCTTGCGGGCCTCGAAGGATTCACGGTCCAGGACGGCGCAGCCATGGTTGCGGAGGTTGACACCGCGGAGGAGAGCGTGGCGTTCGCGAGACTCGGCCAGGGTGGAGGCGGGCTTAGGGGGCGTGTTCATAAGGACAGTTGCATAGTGGCGGAGGATACCGGTCAGGATCTGATGGGACGAAGGGTTAGGAATTGTCTCTCGAAGCACTTCGAATCGTCCAGATCGCAAACGTACCATAACCACCGAGATGGGGAAGAGGATCCAGTAGCTACATCGTAAGGGTCAGCACGGGTGCCGTGACATCGTGAGATTGAGAGAGGATCTCACAAGAGAGCCGGATCCCGAAGGATAGTCTGCTCAACGACAGCCATGGTGAAAGACCAGGACGAAGAAAGAATGGCTGGTGGAATGAGGGCAACGAGTTGGGGGAAGGAAGGCGAAACCCTGACGGAGGTACGGCAGCGTGTCATTGGCCCGCCTTAGCTCCAGCTCTCTCCAAAGGGCCACGCCGCATCTTGTGCTCCTCGAGATAGACACAGTGAAATCTCTCTGCAACACCGCGACTCTTTGCTCTTTTGTCTCTCCATATCTGAAGACATATCTGATATCTATTTCTAAACTTATTCTATTTGTATTCAAATTGCTACCATGGCGGACCACAAGGTACCGGTCTACTCTACCAACGGTCTGTAGCGTCTCGATCTACTCCTTCGTTCGAATGCTTTCGTCCTCGCCAGCATTGACACCACATTTTCGAGTCCAAGCTAACATGTTTCAAACTGATAGACCTTAAGTCGACCAGCGACGATGCTCTCCTCCCATACCTAACCAACCTCCCTGCACCATACACCTTCTCAGTCGACAACACCAAGAGCAACATCCGCTTCGTGCTAGGCTACAGTGCCGTCGCAATTGCAGCTTTCACCTTCTACGCAGACCGAAAACTAGGTTGGGAAGCGACCACATCACCCTGGATTATTGCCGCAGTGGTATCATACTTCATCCTCAATAGCGCGTTGACGTTTTGGATCTGGGCCGTCGAGGCCGGAGAGGTCTTCCACGGGAAGCGCAAGACGGGAGAGACTGTAAGTGCACAATACATTGATCTCACCAGCTGAGAAGCTTAAAGAATGTTCAAGTCTTTGCGCAAGAGACTAACCATCCCTGCTCAAACAGATTTCCATCTCTTCGTCCGTGCGGAAGAACTCCGTTCCTTACAAGCTACACGTGGTATACAAGTCGCCCACCGGCAAAGTGCTCCAGGATAAGAAGTTCGAAGCACCCTTTACGAACTGGTTTTCTGCCGACGGTGTCTTCCACCCAGAGCCTTACCGCCGCTGGTTGGCTGGTGAGGTTGATGTGCTGAGATTGGCGGCCAAGGAGAACGAGAAGAAGGCTGGCGTTGGAAAGCAATAAGATGCCAGCACTGGATAAGGTACCAGGAGAAGTTAGTAGAAATTTTGCTGTTTCAGAATGACAGAAGAGAATCTCATATATCAATCGTCTTAGCTTTGGGTTGTCTTACGAGGGTCAATCGAAGGGGCAAAAAAATATGCATTCTGAAATGCGAGAGCGGGTTTACATGTTATAGTCGGATGTGACAATCTCACCATCATTGAGCCAGCGTTTCTCTTTTCCAATGCAGGTTCCGGGTGAAGAATACAAGAAGTATGAAATAAAAATAGCAAGAATGGAGCGATCGCATTCCTTAGTATACTCAAAATGGCTAAAAACAACAGAGTCTATATGGATAATTTTTTAGACATAACAACCTCGTAACATCCATCAAGTCAATTCACAATAAACAGGCGTTTAGGAAGACGCCTCCAGGGTGCCCGGTCGCTCGGTGGCAGCGGCAGGCTGCACATTGTCTACCCGGCGGTTCTGGATGAGTCTCTGTAAAGTTCAGTTAGAAAATCGAGGTTCATCTAAAATATCTGGGACGAAATAATGAAGACATACCAGCAGATTCCGCAGCAGAACAACGATGGTCACCTTGCCAATAGAAGGAACGTAGAGGGAGGCCTTCTCCTTGACCTCAGGGCCGAAGTTCTAGAAAGGATATTAGACGATGGACTGCTGATGACAGTGTAAAGTCCCTGATGAAACATACCTTCTCGCTGGAGAAGTTGATACACACGGCACCCTCGCGGAGCAGGCTAGTATCAAACTTATACTTGTCACCTGGCACACCCGAGATGACAACATCGCACAGCGGCGCAACATCCTTAAGAGTAGCACCTTCCATATCGACAATCTCGTGTCGGCGGTTCTTCAGACCCTCACCACGGGTGAACTTCTGCACACCGGTAATATCAACACTGTACACGCAAGCGCCATCATTGGCCAGCAGAGCGGCCAATGGGCGGCCGACGACCTCAGAGCGGTTCACCACGCAGATAGTGTGGCCGAACAGACGGTTGCCGTAGGGAAGGATAGTGTTGTAGATGTTGAGGTACTCGAGGATCTTGATGTTTGCCAGCGGGGTGCAAGGCAGGATGCACTTTTGGCGCTTGGTCTCCGGGTCCAGGAAGCGGATGTTCTGGTACATGTTGAAGATGTAACGATGGCTGAGACCCTCGACATCCTTGCCAACATCGACGATCTGCTGCAGGTATTGGTCCTGACGGTTGTTGAAGATCGGGTAGTAGACGATGATGCCGTCGACGTCGGAGTCGCCGTTGGCGGCGATGATGGACTCTTCGATGTCGTCGCGGGAGACTTCGCGGAGGGAGTACTTGAAGCCACTGTACAAGAAATTACCTGATTAGCTTAGGATCTATACTGCATGGGAGGTGCGGCGCATGTGGGGTTAAATAGGACATTCCCTCGTCGCAATCTAGAGGAGGGGCAGGTATGAATCATACCAAGCCCACCCCACCTAAGACCACGCTCGAGAACGATTGACAGCGCAAAACAAGAAGAGGTCTAAAAACTTACTGCTCCTCGCAAGTCTTCTGCGTCCACTGCGCATACATCAGCGCAGCGGGGTCATTGTTCGCCAGGAAGCCGACCAAGTGCGGCGGCTTCTCGAGGGTCTTGAGTCCCTCCTGGACCTCCTGGAGCAGGCCATTGGCGACGTGCTTGGACAGCATCACCTTGCAGGAGGACTGGGAGGCGGGTGCTGGGGCCGACATGGCGACTGGTATGAGTTTGAAACGCAAAAGCTGAACGAATAAACTCTTTTGGTTGACGCGGGGGACTGGTAATTCTGAGGGAAAAATATTGTTCGCTTATCGATAAGAGATCGGATGCCGCATTCGGCCTCACTTGCCGAAGTCGCTGCTTGGACTATGAGCCAGTGGGGGAATAAATCATGCTGTACTTTGTGATAATGTTTACTAATTAGTTGTTCTGATTCTGTAATAACAAGCTGCCTCATTTGGGAATCATCCCTTTTATTCCACCTCTCCTACATGAGGAGTATTCGAATTAAGACGCCTTTTTTCGAAGTTCTTAGTAGAATGCATAGTCGATAGAGTACAAATGCACGAGGCTCACTGCATAAACTAACGCACGGCGTATAGCCCCAGGAAACCAGTAAGTCAGGTGGGTAGAGCTATATACGTTCTTTTGTAGTCTCTTGTTACCACGGATTTCGTACTGTAATCAAATCATCCATTTCGATCATACAGCTCATCTATGATCTCCCGGCCTTGAGACCTTGCCCTATTTCACCTCGCCAAATAGTGACATTTACAGGCTCTCTTTGTTTCCGTCAAACTTGGCTTGATATAACCGGAGACAGCTCTGACCAGTCAAATAAAAATAGGTATATCTCGTAAATTATAGATTTGACTTGACGTTCGTATACTATCTATAGTAGCCAAGTACCTACGTGAGTATATCGATCATAAAACTCGTTAAAGACTACCCCTTAGTAAGGCTGCAGTTACCTTGCTTACTAGAATATCAAAGAGGGCAGGCCGTACTGGCAGCATGATAGCTCAATGCTGCGCCACAAAAATGCGTAACTAAACTAGGGTGATCAGGGCACTCAGGGCAATACCGACTCTACCCTACTGGTAATGCGCACCACATCAAGGCCCTTTCCTCCTTTCCTCCTTTCCTCCAATTTTCCACAATTCCCAAGGGCTCAAGATATGGCTGAGATAGAAGACTTCCTGAACGAGATTCTCCTCCACATAGTCTCCTTTCTATCCCCCGAGTCCTCAATTTGGGCACTAGCACAGACAAACCACCATCTTTACGCCGTTTGCTCTCCTCACCTTTACCGGTACAACGTGGTCCATGGCGATAACACCGCCCTAGACTGGGCAGCACAAAATGGAAATATGGTTACATTTCAAAAAGCGCTAGACGCCGGCGCTCCTTTGCTAGCGAATCCAGGATTTGGCAAAACCATGGAAGGGCCTGTTGTGAATGCGTATGGCATGAACATCCGACGGCGTGTTTACGACGAATGTCGGACCCATCCAGCAACACTCGCTGCTAAGGGTGGCCACGAGGAAATGATTAGATTCATGATTGGACAAGGTGTCAATGTTAGCCTTAGAGATGGGGAGGGGTTCACGTTGCTGGCTTTCGCGTCTATCTACGGCACACCTCGCTCGCGCGCTTCTTGCTTAGCCAGGGTGCTCGCCAGAGATTCAGCAGCCATATGAGCCACCGCCCCTGAAGACTAGCTCTATTTCAGGGGCATGAAGATGTTGTCGCTCTGCTCGTCAAGGATCTGAAGCAGCACTGGGCAGATGAGTTTCTCGAGCAGATTCAGGATGCAGTCTGTGGCGCTGTGACCGCAGGTCAAACCTCGATGCTTCGATATCTGATAGAACACCATAATGCACCAGTGACCTTTGCGGGCATGATGCATAACCACTGGATGACACCCCTTATGCAGGCGGCCAGAGACGGCAGGGTCGATATGGTCCGACTTCTTCTCCAGCACGGGGCCGCAGTCGATGTTGGTTCATCGCTCTCACCGATGATAGGGGAACTTCGAAGTCCGCTTACAGAGGCCCTAAGGGGAAATCATCGAGACATTGCCCAGATCTTGGTCGGGCTGTCGTCTCCCATTTTCCGCACACGAGAATTATCAAGGTCCATTCAGGAGAAGAACTTCCCAATGACAGAAATGCTACTAGATAATGGAACCCATCCTGAGTTTCGCCAGGAGGACGTTCCAGAACCACAAGTATTTCTCGATGGAAGCCCATGGCTATAGCCGTTGCTCCTGGCCGTCATCAATCGGGATTTGGACACAGTGGAATTACTGTTGAACAAGGGGGCGAATCCTAATGTATGGTGTTCGTACAAGCCCGAGGACTCATTCGTTGTCTTTTACAACCATGTGCTCTTTTGGGCTATCGAGTATGGACATAAGAATTGGCGGGACTTTCAAAAACGGGATGACGCGGAGTATCTTGCTATGGTGAAACTTCTTCTCGAGGCTGGTGCGAACCCTAATAAGTTTGATATGTTTGGGCAAACCACGCTCACATATGCCATCAAGGCTGGACATGAGACCGTTGTGAAGTGTCTGTTGGATCATGGCGCAAATCCTAACTGGGCAGGCAATAAGTCTGGCCAGAAGCTGCGATCGGTTCCTGAGACGAAAGAGTCCATTCGAGCCATGTTAGAAGAAGCCGATGTAAAACAGTAATCTGCATACAGTCTTCCCGTTGACTTCATAGTGCTCAGTGAGCATACTATTGTTTCGTGGCCAGGCAAGAAACATAGCTTACCTGTGTATGTCACCCACAACCTTGGACATATTGCTTCTCAATACTCGAGAAAACGAAGGACCAAGCGTCATCTCTTGAAGGGTAAGATAGGGTCCAAAATCCTCCACACAGATGAATACCTTCAGCCAAAGAGAATCTACAATCTACAATCTAGAACCTACGACTGGACCATAATAGAACAAAAGAAATAAATTGCGGATCCAACATGGAGAGACACATGGAGACCAGACGGAAGTTGGAAGACTGGTCTGGTCCTCCTCCCATCTCGCGCCCCCCGCGCGGAAAAAATCTAAACGTACAGGATATAATCACATTTTGGCAACCCACCCATTCAGCACGTTGGCCAGTCCAGACAAGTCATTCCAGGCGGCGCCGAGAGGCAGAGAAGAAAAAAGAAAAGATAATAATCTCCTTTTCCCGGACCACAGTCGATTACATCGGTCTACGATCCAGTACTCTGTGAAATCATATCATTTTTTTCTTTTCGCCCAAGGGGGCCTTGTGGAAAGAGAAGTTGAAAGGAACAGAACGAAACAAATGGGGTCAAAATTGTACAAGCTATCTTGTCTATACACATAGAGTCAGGGAGAAAACAATGAATGATCACCTCATGTTTTTTTGGACAAGGGTAGTCACTCAAGAGTTCTCACTGCGCATCTATGCATTGAAAGAGCTGTTGAAGGCACCAATGACCTCCTTGAGCTTGACCTCAAGCTCCTTGGAGATCTGGCCCTCCTTCTCGATGGTCTGCTGGATCTCAGGGTGGCTGCTCTTCAGGTGAGCGAGGAGGTCAGACTCCCAGGTGAGGATCTTGGCGACGGGGATGGAGTCAAGGAGACCGTTGACACCGGCGAAGACCAGGGGGACCATGTCGGAGACGGCCATGGGGGAGTACTGCTTCTGCTTGAGGAGCTCGGTCAGACGCTCACCACGGGCAAGGGTCTGCTTGGTGGAGGCATCAAGATCGGAACCGAACTGGGCGAAGGCAGCGACCTCACGGTACTGAGCAAGGAAGAGCTTCAGGGAACCGGCGACCTGCTTCATGGCCTTGACCTGGGCGGCGGAACCGACACGGGAGACGGACAGACCGACGTTAATGGCGGGACGGATACCCTTGTAGAAGAGCTCAGACTCCAGGAAGATCTGACCGTCGGTAATGGAAATGACATTGGTGGGAATGTAGGCAGACACGTCACCACCCTGGGTCTCAATGATGGGCAGAGCTGTCAGGGAACCACCACCGTGGGTCTTGTTGTTCATCTTGGCGGCACGCTCGAGCAGACGAGAGTGGAGGTAGAAAACGTCACCGGGGTAAGCCTCACGACCGGGGGGACGGCGGAGCAGCAGAGACATCTGACGGTAGGCAACGGCCTGCTTGGACAGATCGTCGTAGATGATGACGGAGTGACGGCCGTTGTCACGGAACCACTCACCCATGGCGCAGCCAGTGAAGGGAGCGAGGTACTGCAGGGGAGCGGCCTCGGAGGCGGTGGCAGCAACGACGATGGAGTACTTCATGGCATCCTGCTCCTCAAGGGTCTTGACGAGCTGAGCGACGGTGGAACGCTTCTGACCGACGGCAACGTAGATACAGTACAGCTTCTGGGACTCGTCGCCGGAGTTGTTCCAACGCTTCTGGTTGAGCATGGTGTCGAGAGCGACGGCAGTCTTACCAGTCTGACGGTCACCAATGATCAACTCACGCTGACCACGGCCGATGGGCACCATGGAGTCGACACACTTCAAACCAGTCTGGACGGGCTGGTTGACGGACTGACGGGGAAGGATACCGGGGGCCTTGAGCTGGGCACGGCGCTTCTCCTTGGCGTTAAGGGGACCCTTGCCGTCAATGGGGTTACCGAGAGCGTCGACGACACGGCCGAGCAGCTCAGGGCCGACGGGGACATCAACCTAATGGAAAGCATGAGTATGATGGTTGAGGGAGAGGGATATTTTTGGAGATAGGGACCAATATCAAAACTGGACCTCCTAAGAGAAGGGGACAAGGCACTTACAATCTCACCGGTACGCTTGACGGTCTCACCCTCCTTGACGAGACGGTCGGAACCGAAGAGCACAACACCGACCTGGCCGGCCTCGAGGTTCATGCACATACCCTTGACACCGGAGGCGAACCTGGACATCCTGTTAGTTTTCCCGAATGCCAAGACTTTTCGGGTAAAGGAGATATATCACGTACTCAACCAGCTCCTCAGCCTGGACGTTGGTCATACCGTGGACACGGGCAATACCGTCACTGTGAAGCTCAATTAGTTTCTAGATCGTTGGATTGTCGATTGGATGATATCGTGGGCGCGTTTGTCGAGATTGGATCGGGTAACCGAATTTTTCTCTTCCCAGGCAACCCTAGCGATTTCCTTTTTTTTGACGTACCCAACGGACAGAACGCGACCGGTCTCAGCGAGACCAGCCTCCTCCTGAACACCACGGATGCGCTGCTCCAGGATGGAGGAGACCTCGGTGGGCTGGGCCTTGGCCTCGGCAGCGTAGGAACGAACCTGCTTGGAGGCACCGGCGAGGGGGCCGGGAACAGCCGCGCGGACCTGGAACGGGAGCGGGAAAAACTTGTCAACGAAGCGCTCTTCGAGCCAACATGCGATGAGGCCATCCTCAATGGATGTTCGAAGGGGAGGGATGGGATCCGAGGACCAATCGAGCTCGAATTCGAGATGGAAAAGGTCGGACAGGGCGAGATGGCGATGGAGAGCGAGGACGGCCAGGATGGATGGATTGGACTCACCGAAGCGACACGGCCAGTGGCCGAGACGGCGCGGCTGGACTGCCGCAGAGCGTTCCTGAACATTGTGAAGAGGGGGGGGGTTCAGAGGATGGGAGGATGGAATTCTCTGAAGGAGAGATGTAATTGGGGAGAGGAGGTTCGGAGAGGAGAGAGAAGGTTGTGGACGGGTGGGAAGGGAGAGCTTTGTCGGTCGGGGGGAGGCCAGGATTCTCAGGACTCGCGCTAAACTGCTTGGGGCAGGGGACGCTCCGATGTGGCCCTAGTGCGGACCCTCACCACGGTGTCTTCTTTTCGTGCTTGCGGAAACGGAGGTTCTGCTGTCTTACTGTCTAGATGTGATGAACTTGATCTTGTAGATTTACAACCTCTAATTTGACTCTAAATTCACCCCCTTTGTATCTCAATGAGCTGTGTAGTGGATTGACTGTGGGAGGTGGAAGCGGCCCAGCCCTTCCCGTTTTTTTCTCTTCTCGGATCGGCGGGATCCCAAGTCAAGTGACTTGTTTAGCTAATGTCTTTCGTCACGGCAACCGTGACCATCAGAGAAAGACAATACTTATAGTTGAGAATACACACTTTTGGATACTATCCTACTTCTACATGGTTAAACTACTGACACCTTGCAACTGATCCCACATCCATCGTATTCATTATTTTCCATGGGTCATCCTCCGAAGAGGCATCACCGGTACCCCAGAGGGTCGACTGTCGGGTCCTGCCCCAGCAACCACCAGTTCCGAGACCGGTCAGACAGATGCAGATGCGCTCTGGGCATCACAACCCGACGAGGGTCAATGCAACCCCCGCATAAGCTCACCTACGCTCATAACAAGCCCATCATGTCAAAATTTCAAAACAAGAGAAAACAAACTCATACGCTTGCTTCAAAGAATTTCCATAAAACAATCCCCCCCCAGCAAGGGTCAACCGGAATAACCGAATGCCGAGATCATCCATCCACTGAGCCATATCCGCCGACCAGCGAGTCAAGTTCTCAGCAATGCTTCAGTGCTTCGCCTTAACCTTCTGTTCCTTGCGGAACTTGGCGATCTCAGTCTCCACGCCCTTTTCCATCCGCGCCTTGAGTTCCGGTCGATAGCCAAAGAAGAACAGAATCTCCATCCAGACGAACAGCGGCGCAAGCAACAGGGCCTGAACAAGGTTATCCAACAGCGCCGGGGCGCGGCCCTCGAACTTGCCGTGGCCGACAAATTGCGCCATCCAGGACACAATGTGGATGCCACCAGCCCAGTAGTTCACGTCCATTCCGTAGGTTCCGAGGAGGTAGTTTCCGCAAGCTGCGAAGCCGATCACCAACGGGGCGAGCAGGCCGCCCGCGACCGGTTCGAGAAGGACATAGAAAAAAGCGTAGATGAAGGCTCCGATCGTACCGGCGTTGGCAGGGAGGTAGTTGTTGGAGAGAATATCCGGGGTAGGGAGGAGAGGAGGGCAGTTACATGCCTATGGAGCCGAGCCAATTGTCAGCTTTGCTGGTATTCCAAAAAAGATGTAGTGGGATGGAAGAGAGAAAAAAAGGACTGACCAAGACGACACCCGTAAAGAGCAAGATAGGCACACAAGTAATGTGAATAGCCACGTTCACCTAATCATCTCATCAGTCAAATACTGGAGCATCACGGTTGTACAAGGAGGGGCCACTATACGGGGTTATTGTGATAAGCTCCATACTGCGGAAGGTCAGCCACGGTCCCATGGTAATCAACACGGCCGGGTGAGGCCGGGAACTCACGAAGAGAAGCTGTTTCTCGAGGTTCAGCGTCATGTTGAAGTGCTGGCCGGTGGAGAGGAGGTCGAAGTAGATGATCGGCGGATGCTGGAGGGACAATGTTGGGGAAGAACGTCGCTGGGCTACATCATCAATTATTCGGACGCGCCAAGTGGTGCATCGGGCGTGCGCAGTCGTCATGTGCTTGGGCCGAGGGACTCGCATTTGTGTTTCTGTACGGTATGGAGGTGGAAACGCAGTGTGTTTCATCGTAATAATACGTAATATGTGACAAGCCGTTGTGAACTTTATAGAACTAGCTCTTTATGCAGTCAATCTCTCGTAAGATGTGATGATCAATATTTTGATAAGAGTTCTTATTAGCTTGTAGCTCATGATTATGTTCACAGATAATATAGTTGCCCAAAACAGTATAGTTTCGAGGATATCGAAGGAAGCTCCAGAATATTCAGAAACTCGTCGACTCTGTTCATCAAACCGATCAAAGCTTATGCGCAGCCGCTATTCAAACATGAAAAGAATCATAAAACTCCAAGGGGTCAGCGTTCAAGAAAGGTGAGAAAGGTATACCCCTGAGCCATAATTCTCCTCTCCCTAGGTTATTCGTTTTGTCACTTGAACCTCGACTCCTTCGAGGAGGACCAGAGCACTACATCACATTAGTCGCCTTCAGGGACAACCTAACCTTAATCAAGAGATGGTCAGCTTACCCGCAGTTTTCAACGACCTTCATTTCATCAACGGGCTTAAAGTCGTAGCGCATAAGAAGAGTAGGGATGAGCTGCGTAATATCAATTCAGCACAGGAAGCCCGAGATATCAGAATGAAAAAGATAGTGTCTTACCTTGGTCATCTCAAGCCAACTGATGTCTAGTCTAACATCAGCCAGGGAGTTTCAGAGTGTTCTGAATGTATACTACTTACTTTTTCCGAGACACGTTCGCGATCCGCCGCCAAAGTTGAAGAAGAATCGCTCTGGCAGCACCAGTCAACATCTCAATGAACAGTTGATGATGTAATAGAGTATACATACTCAAATAACTCTGGCGCTCCTGGTCCAGCCATCTCTCTGGCCGAAATTCTTCAGCGTCTGGGCCCCATATCTCGGGTAAAGTATGAATGACCCATGGTATAGTTCCAACGACCGTCTTTAAAGATCAGCTATGTGTACGATAATTGAGACTCGGAGGCCTACTTACTCCCTGTGGAATAAAGTGCTTGCCAATATGCATTCCCCCAGCTGGCACATCTCGATCCATAATCATCCCAAAGGGCGGGTGAAGACGCATCGACTCGTACATCACGGCCTGTAGATACTCGCAAGCCTCTGCTTCTTCAAATGTAATTAGGTCGTTGAGTTTCCCTTGTGCTTTCTTCTCATTGAACTCATCCATCAGACGGTGATAGGCATCCGGGTTCTTCAGAAGCATAAGAAACGCCGCACAAAGTGATGTTGCCGTTGTATCTGATCCGCCAAAGACATTCGATGTCATCATGAATGCAATGTCCTGGTCTGTCAATTGGGGCTTTGCCTTTTGAGTCGTGAAGAGCTGGCCCAGTATATCCTTGCTGTCACCACCGCGTTTCTTCCGGGCGCCAATTTCTTGCGCTGCAAGTTGGAAGAAATGACCATTGCGATCTGCTGCGGCGAGCCAATTTCCAAAGATGAAACTTAGTTTTTGGTTTAATCGGAAGATCCACCCGGCATGCATGAGCCATGCAATAGAGGACATGGAGTTTTGGATTCGTAGGAATAGGCCATGATCGTCTGCGGCTTCGAGGTATCCGAATGGTTTTGAGAAGCTTATGGCACCAATGATATCTACATTTCATAAGCTCTGTTTAGGAATTCATTTAGTGTCATCAACGTACCAAAGGCGTAAAGCTGCAGCCATAGCCCTAGATCGATAGTCTGGCCACTAATCTTGTCGAGTTGCTTGACCATTTGCGAGATCACGAGATCCACTTTGGGTTCGAGATAAACCATGGAGTCCATAGAATAAGCTCGAGCGACGAGCTTCCGCTGTTTAGAGTGGATTTTCTCATCGCGCTGGCCAACAAGATCGAACGAGCGCGTGCCCTGTACAACATTGTAGGCTGCGGCTTTGTGAAACTTATTTCCCGCCTCTATGAGATGGTGGTCAACGAGCTTCGAGGTGAAATGGCAGGGCTATGAGATTTAACGTACTGTATATCTCTCGAAAGGCTTCTGGGTCTGCGATGCTCCTGTATATGAGTTCAGCGTCAAGCATGTCACGCTTCGTCTTAAAAAGACCAGGGCAAAGTACAGTTCATTTGGGGCAACTCTGACAATGTTGCCATATTTCTTATGCAATGCAATAAAGTCCCGGTGTGCATGCCCTCGAAGCGACAAATAGGCACGATATAGCTTGGTCACTTTGGCCCAGAAGGGCCCCGGGTATTTCGCTAACGGCGAGAAGAAGCACTGATAAATGACGTAGAGCAGCACACCACAGACCGAGAGGATCTCGGCGGCGTACAAGCTCATGAGAAACGGGGACATTGTAGTAAATATCGTGACTGCTTGAACTGATGAGACACTTCAAAACAGCACCAGCAGCAACAGCAACGAGTTGCGAATCCGCAAATTAAGCCTTTTGGACTAGAGCTTCAACAAACCGGGTAACCCGGCCTCTATATATCCTGAATCAAGGGATGAAAGTGAAAGTGAAAGCGGTCGATCTGACCAATCTTGTCAAGTCCAACCAGATTTCGAGCCGCGAGGGGAAAGAATTGCTCATGCTCTCGGACCCTCGGGCTCTTTGTGTTATTTACATCGGAGCTGCATGATGATATCGCAACCCCACCTGGGGTTACAGAGTAATGAATCATTCACGGGTGTACACAACCGGACATCGTGCATAAAAGAAAGTCAAATAAGAGCTTATCCATGAATTGTGGCGTATCTCGGCTTTCTATTTCCAGATTTGATCCTAGCTGTATTCTGTTTCTTGGGTTGGAAATTTTTGGAGCCTGCGTAACCCTATGGAAATGCACTTTGTCCGTACAGGATCGCGATCTTATGGTCCCAGGCACGTGGTTCGGGACATGCATAGGCGACCACCATGCAGGCTTATATCCACATTCTCGGCGATTCATTTCTGCGGGAAGAAGTACAATGTCTGCTTGTCAGCCCCTCGTGAGAATGTAAAAATCACTACGGAGTAAACCAGACAAGCGATCGCGGTAAGTCCCTAGAGTGGAGGGGTATCCGAAATTCCGGGTAGATCGGTCAATTCACCGGACACAGCGGGGCCCGGAATGGTACAGTATCGAAACACGGCCTAAGATTAAGTTTGACTCTGGGATATCTCCGCTCGCCCTAGACTGATATAGAAGGTCGAATAAGGTTGTCTGGCTCATCTGAAGCCCTCCTATATTCTAGGCGTTTCCTTGACCAAGACTCTTCCTAGGCAGTAGATGCAGAATGTGGCCTGGACAAGAACAGCATAATGCTAGTTAGCACACCGTACCTGAGTTCCCTAAGTCGATGATGACCTCCAGCTGGATTCAAAGTCGATTCACTGGAATTATGACCAGTCGGACATTGGCTAGGGACTTGTGCCGGACCCAACTGATCAGCGCTGCGATCAAACGGCGTAACGGGCTTACCTATCAAAGGGTTATCACGCGATGCTTGCTGGTTTGATAGCTCCACTGAACACGTCAATTTAAAATACTGCGGCCTAGGGTGAAAATACGCAATAATATTCGGACGGGATTTGTTGTGCTGGGACTGTTTGATACAGATTAGGCCGTTTTCTTTGAATCACTCGTCAACCCAAATGTAGTTGGCTTGGATGTTTCGTCTTGGTACGGAAGAAACACATTATTCGAGGGTCAATGACCAATCCTACGAGATAGAGCAGTACTCTTTCAAGTTACCATTAAGTTTACAGTACAGTATGTATCTCAGCATTGCCCAGATGATGGAGCGTGGAGACTTTTTTAAACATCAACGGGCAAGATATATACTTCCGATCGTCAGTACCTAATGCCCGGAGCAACAACTTTGCTCTTGTCCGGTAACTCCTGAACTTGTCGGAACTCATAAAACCACCTAGTAAATTACAACGATTCCTACAGCCCAAATTTTGTTTAAAAATTCCCTTTCTCTAGATCGTTTCGTGATGGCCTCCATACTCGGAGTCCATCATGTCCGAAGCATCCGTCACGTGACCATGATTCTCCATCAACTTGGGATCGGAGGAGGGACCAGCCGACAATCTCAGGCAAGCTCCAACATCGCGCTGGTAGCATCTGTGTATCTGCCTCTTTCCGCCCAGGCAGAGATCACACCGCTTCCAAGAATCCTGAACAGTTATTCGACGCGATTATTTCCCCCAAGTCTCGCCTCGCCCCGCAGGTCATGAGCTAGCAGCTGTCGACAACGACCTCTGACCTCTCCTCCGCACCCCATTGCTTTCTCGGGAAAGCAACCACTCTCCTTCGGCCCTTATCATTCGAGCGATTTTAGAGAGCATCACACTCAAAGGATTGCGAGTTTCAGTGACCACCCACTCAAACGCCTTTTGCGCTGGCACCGCGCACGCTTCCAGTCGACTCTTCCAGTGAATTGACCTCGACCCGCCGACAACCGCAAAGATGTTTTTCCTCAAGGAAGAGACCAAGGTCATTACCATGCACCCGTCCTATTTTGGACCGAACATGCGTGAATTCCTGATCGCCCGCCTGAACGAGGAGGAAGAGGGCCGATGCACCGGTGACCACTTCGTCATCTGTGTTATGGACATGGTTGACATTGGCGAGGGCCGAGTTGTCCCGTCAAGTGGAAGTGCCGAGTACACCATCAAGTATCGTGCGATCATTTGGAAGCCGTTCCGTGGCGAGACGGTATGTATCTCGGAAGCTTGGATTGTGTGCTTGACTTTCGGAGCAGCTGCTGACAGGTTGGCTCTCATTAGGTCGATGCAATTGTCACCTCCGTCAAGCCTACCGGTATTTTCACACTGGCCGGCCCACTGTCCGTCTTCATTGCGCGCAAAGTATGGACTTACTCGGGTTTCATTCTTCGAGGAGCGCTGCTGACATAAAAACCAGAACATTCCCTCCGATATCAAGTGGGAGCCGAATACCGTACCACCACAGTACACCGACCATGCCGACCAAGTGATTGAGAAGGGCACGAGTCTGCGCCTGAAGATCCTCGGTGTCAAGCCGGATGTGGCGGCGATCAACGCCATTGGCACGATCAAGGAGGATTACCTTGGGTGTGTACCTTCGCTTTTCTACCATGTCTACCATTGGAGACTAACCGTTGTGTTCTACTTAGACCCCTGTAATGAGAAACGAGCCGCAACATACCCCATCCCTCCTCCTTTCCATATTATCACGATTTTGTACTCGATTCTTCCATCTCTGCCAACGGCGTCGTGAATGCCAAGACCGTTCCTCTTGCGATGAAGAGGAAACACACCAAGAAAAAAGAAGTTTGTTGAGAGAGCTCGCCAGGGCATCTGCAAGGATAATGAGGCGACGATTGCAGCCTATGCTCATGCAATCATACTTGGCCCTGGCGAGCACGAGAGATTCATGAAATCAGACAGGCGCACATAGATAGCAGCCATTCTGGACTGCTGCTTGCATTTCCATGTCCACCTGCAAATGTCATTATTTCCACCATTCCCCCATTGCTGTCATTGATGTTACAGGACTCCGCTGGGGGCCAGAACGGTGCTGGTCTGGCCCCGCCGGGCAGAAGAAGATCGACCCAGGCCCCAGAGCAATTGGGACTTGATTCATCCCATTGTGCTATGGCCAGACCAGCTTGAGCTATGTACCATAACCATATCACCATACAACTGCATCTGGGGATTGATATCTATGCACGGAGGATAACCCAACCAACCCAACCATGTAGTACTAGGTAGTTGTAGTCTTATGCAGAACACTGCATAGCTGGCCATGAACTCTAATCAGGACCAAGACATTCACAAGTTGCCCGAGAGACGGAGAGACCCAAAAGGGACGCGAAGGGGGCTCAACCGTGGCTCTGCCACCGAACAAACTAACAAACTGGGGCTCCTCCCGTTCCACTGCTGAAACACTGGCGCGTTTTTTAGGATTCGGTCATTATTTACCCTTTGCAGCAGGAGCTGGAAGTACTTGGTACCCTGATAACCATAGCCAAATCTATATCCACTTGTTGTACCCAGTACCTCGGAAACGACCTCGTCGCGTACCTGCATTTGCACGTTCATTCAAGGACTGCCAGGACACGTATGGACCAGACTCTTTCAATCAGTTCGTCCGATGCTCCATAGAATTCCTTCCAGGCGTTCCTAAGGACCTTCTTTAGCAATCTTGTCATCCCAGTCCCACCTGCTTCTCCTTCCCCCCGTAGCTTCCCCTCGGCCTGGCTCATTTCCCACCCCTGATATCTTCCCGTCATCTCCCCCGTCCCTGAACTCTCTCTGCAACTTGTTTACCTTGCAGATTGTCTTGAAAAAAAACCCCCCCACAAAGTCAGCCATGACTTACCTCAAGGATAGCTATCAGCGGTTCCTGGCGAACCCCAGGACCGCGCCGTTGGCCGCCAATGCCTCGCTGATCTATGTCCCCACCACCACCAAATTCGAGGGCGCCGACGCCATCGCAACCCATACGTCACGACAAGCAAGCGTTGTCAAGAAGAGCTCTGATCGCATTATCAATGCCATTGAGAGCTCTGATGCGTTGTGCTTGGATATGGAGACCACCCTGGAGTTTGTCGAGGGTGGTGGCGCGTATCTCCCCTCGCTCGATGATAATTTCCTGGCCGACCGCGTCGTGACCTTCCCCACGGTAAACAATCCCCGATCTTGATCTTGTTGCATGTTGCACCGCGCCAAAAACGTTCCCCAGTGAGCTAATACACGTCCGTTTATCCACCTGCAGATCCACATCGTCCACTTCAATGCCGAACAACAAATCCAACAAGTCCGTATCTATTGGGACCAGGGCTCGCTACTGAAGGAGGTGGAAGTGATTGGCGCGCGCGGCCGTTCCTGGCCAATTCGCCCTGCACAAGAGCAGGTCCGTCTGCTGAAGTCGGCCATTGAATGGAAATCCGCTCCGCCTGTCCTCAACCCTTCCTCCGAAGGCAACAATGACCTGCCCCCTCGACCTGCGTCCCCGGGCAAGCGACACATCAAGGACCCTTACGCTGCAGACTCGCTGTTCGATCTGCTCTCTCCTCAAAAGGGCGGCGACGCGACACAGCAGAATGATGCCCCCAGACCTTCATCCCCCGGCAAGAGACACACTCGCGATCCCTATGCCGCTGCCTCGTTGACAGAGCTGTTGTCGCCTAGCAAGGACGACTCTGCCCCTCCTCGCCCATATGCACCCTCATCTGCCCAGCCTGCACCCCGCCAGTACGGCGAGCTATTCATTGGAGATGATGATGAGATGCCCAGCACACCCTCCAAGGCTGGATCCAAGTTCCAGGGCAACCGCATCTTTGAAGACGACGAGCCCACAGATGATCGCGCCCCGTACAAGACCAACCCCTTGAAGTTCAACCACTTTGAGATTGGCGCCGACAACGCCGATCGGGAGGTCAAGGAGCAGCCCCAGCGCAAATCGCGTAACCAGTCGCAGTGGGACTTTGGCGATTTCGCCACTCCAGTGAAGAACACCGAGGAGGCCCGTGGATTCGGATATAGTGATGACAACGCGGAGGCCGAGTCCCCTCCTGCTCGTCCCGCCGTTCACAAGCCTCGCCGTGACGCGGATGTGCACTTTGAGATGACGGACGACAATGACGACGAGGATGATGGCCGCATTATCAGTTCCTTCGAGAACCGCGGCAAGGGCCTGTACGAGAACCGCCTCTTCAACGAGGATGGTACCCCCAAAACCACCGCTGGAGAAAAGAATAAGCCCGAAGCCCTCGGTGTGACTGGTAACAATGTCAGTCGCAGCAAGGATTTCGACCCTCACTGGGAGATGGCCGATGTCTCGCCCGCGCCCACCAGCCGCAACACCCCCAAGCCTGTCGCTCTGGATCGTGCCAAGGCTCTTCAGATGATGGAGTCATCATGGGATAACTACGACCAGTCCCCTGAGCCTATTCGCAATGCTACGTCTCTGCACAACCCATCTCGCCACAACCAGCCTTCTTGGACCATGGGTGACGAGTAGAAGGTTGCAGAGCCAGACTTGCATCGAATATGTTTTGAGACGCGAAGAGGGGAACTGGGGCTGCTTGATTGCTCTATTAAAAACAATACCTTACACTTTCTGCCATGGCTAAGCTCTCAAATGACCTGGCCACACGAGACTAATGTTTCCTTCCCTGAAATCAATCCCCTGATCACGAGCGATGTGTACCGATACCTACTATCATCATACCATACCACTGTGTGCTTGCAAGCACCCTTGCCATTCTTGTGACTTTTTTTTTGAGTGTCTGTTGCACTGGATGTGTGACTTTATTTTTTCTTTCTTTTCTTTTTGAGTGTCTTTTTGTGTTGTGATGTTTTTTTGGTTTGCGCTTTTGTACGATTTATTATTCCCAGTGTTAGAGTGTTTTATTTGATTGGATTTTTTGACTTGATTTGAGAATTGCTAAAACGACAATATACGATTGCTCATTCGACGACACACCCCTTAGTCAGGTTTAGCGTAGTAATGCCCTGTATTACTGTCTTCTACTTAGGATATCATTATAGTACAGTAGAGTAGTCCAAAAGTCTGAGTCTAACAGCCAGAGAAACGGACTAACTAGACATGCTTCAGTCACTCTTTTTCGAAAGGTCTTTCTAAATCTTTTTTCAGATCATCTTTCTTGATAGCACAGATACCGTTTACCTAGACACTGCGAAGATGATTTTGAATATTTGTCGGCTTTCAAACCTATAGAACCCTATTGTAGAAGATAGTAATACTATTATAACGATAAACCAGAATAAAGGGTGTATCGTCTTAGCAATTCCCCTTGATTTTAGTATTTTTCGAGTTGAGCTATGGAATATTCATAGACTTGTGAGACATTCATCGAGAATTCTTGCGAATCCAACGACGCCTCCTCGCCTCCGCTCTTAAATCTGCGGGCCTTCTCCAAAAGTCGCTGTCATCGTCATCGTCAAAATCACCTGCATCATCGAATTCACCATCGTTGTTATTGGAGCTGTCGCTATCAGAACTAGACCATTCATGCGGAGACGCCGATTCGATCTCATAAACACGGAGTTTCCATCCATAACTGTCCAATTTTGTCTTGAAGTCACTTTTGGTCACGCAGTCACAGTCTTCATGAACCCCGAAGGTAACTTCAAGCCGGGGATAATTTGCTTTAAGGCGAGCCGCAGCCAGCTCTAGTATACTCTCCGTGTGAATGCCAGGAGGAGTGCAAGCTATGGGCATCGGAAATATGTCACTCTCGTGGATCATGGGTATGAAGCGGCCCAGTGTGAGTCTCTTCAGGTTAGGACAATATCTCTGCAGCTTATTAAAGATACCTTTTGAAGTGCAGTCAAGTTCTAACCCACATCTCCAGCACATTTGGGGGAGCGGGATCTCAAGGTTCTAAATCCATTTTGCGTTTTCCGGCCCAATTTTATAGAGGAATAAGAGGGGGCGATGAGTCAAACCACGGACGAAGTCGAATGTGTTCTGGCTGTACAGGATGGAGCGAGCCTCATAGTGGATCTGTTTGTTTGTGCAAAGGAGATTTAGGGCTAGCTTGGATGGGCGGAACTTGGCAGTGACGTGATCTTCCAACACTAGGGCGTGGCGGTAGATTAAGTTGCGGATTTCACCTGGGAGATCGAGGAAGGAAATTCGAGTCGACCTGTTGGTTTTGGACGAGGCTGTAGCGCGAGGAGCTTTGATATCTGGTCAGTATCGTTATTTCGGGGAGACGAGCTCTCAGAGACGGTGGTGATGCCTTCTGGGAGATGCGTGGATGAGGGAAGGAGAAAGACTGGTATCAGGAAAGAAATGGAGAGGGAGGAGACGAGTTGTTAATGCCGGTCTTGGATGTGGAAGGAGGTAGATGAGAAGAGAAGTTTGACGCGTGTTTCTTGACGTGCGGGAAATGGAAACGAAGAAAAGTGACCTAGCGGTCTGAAGAGCAAACATAAGAGCCTTGTTCTGGAATATCTGCGTGTGGAAGGCAATAGTCTTGACTTTCAGATTCTCCAGTAGTCTGTGGTCGTTTTTTAGGCATCAACAGGGTGAATTTATATCTATCGTCCTCATGCTTGAAGATGAATCCATCTAGCTGGGTAAGCGGCTTGCTCGAGCTGTCCAGGGTAAAGAGGCCTTTCCCCAAGTCTCTGACACATGAGTAGGTTTGTTCACTTGGAAGAGGGAAGATGAATCTCCGTTCTTGTGATATTCCGGGTCTTTATATCCAAGGCCGATAGCTGTGTGGGTCACTGAAGGATGATCATAGATGAAACTTCTCATTTCACCGGGTAAGGCGAGGAGCGGGAAGGTGTCGGTCATGTTGTTATTATAGGTGAAGTGAGTGAGGCGTAAGGATAGTCTGAGGGGGAACAGAGGGCCAAGAGAGAGATTCCGTGGTGGAAGGTGACTGCTCCAGATCTCTAAGGAGGGATCTCAGAGAGAGAGGAAAGTGGTAGAAGGCAGTAGTTTTGATATCCAGATTCCATTGACTGTATTTTGCGGTTATTCTCTAGTCTTCGATAGGTTCAAATCATACTCATCAACCTCACGCTCGAAGATATGTCCCCCTGGTTTGCCATTGATATCGGTATACATGCACCCAGTCCATGCATTCATCTTGCTGGGCTACTTCCGCGGGAGCACAGATACGTTCGTGGTAGTTCGGAAGATCTTTCGCTGGCGCGCCATCTGCTGCCCCTTCACCCCCCCTGCAGCAAAAACCCCGGTGGGATGTCAGACACCACTTGGGGAGCCAGTTTGGGGTTATGGGAACCCTGATGGTCGGAGTGGTCACCATCATCGGCTGGAAGAATTGAAGCAAAGTGCAGAGCTTGGAAATTTGGCGTCAGGGTACCGCTGAAAAAAGGCACTACCACTAGTAAGTTCAAGATCCCAACCCTTCATGACACCGATCTCTCTCATGGGAACTTGCAGTCCTGGAGACGCTTCAGGGGGTGTTATGCACATTGACTGACCTCTCATGGTATAGCCTTGATCAGCTGGCTGGGCGCCGCGCCTCCGCCATCGATTCCCTGGGCGACAAGAGCCCTCTCCCCCTCGCCTCGATCCTACAAGAGGCGTCAGCCTGGATACCTGGGCTGATGGAGCAAGGTAAGTAACAACTCATGGACTTCATGATTACCCCTATGCTGTATTGCTAAAGTTTACCTCTTTTCAGCCACGTTGAAGACAAGGACTCCGCAACCAAGCCCCTCATGGGTGGGAGCCCACGATTTGACTAGATTTGCAAGAATGTGCACCCGCGAGCTCTCGAAAGCAGTGGACATATCTGGCTCCAGGTACATCGTGCCAGTGGGGGCTGCTTCCAGCGTAATATGGTCGTTGCGTAGCAGACGAAGGTGGGGGGAGGAAAGGCGCAAGTTTCGATTATCCTCGATCATCCAAGAGCTCCGCCCCCCGCACCAACAAGATGCCCCCGGCCGAGGTTTTCGTTAAGCTTGGAATGGCAGACCAATGCGTAGGACGTGGGATCCGTCTTCATCAGGAAGCGACATGCGACCTTGATTTGACCGCGTGCGATAGTGTCGACGTGGATAAGGTCCACTGGGCCGTTCGTGCTCCCCGTTGCTTGGTAGCTAACCGAATCAAACATGCGCAGGATTAACTTGTCTAGAGGGTCTTCGAGACCGGCGTTCACATCGTCCAGCTGCGTGAGCACACTCAAGAAATAGAACTCAGACTCGCTTGATCGATACTTGCAGCTGACCAAGTAGGGACGACGCCGTGTTCCAACTTCCACATAAGACGTAGAAAGCCTTGTAAACGGCAAACCAAGGAAGGCTAGTAGCCCAGATAACCATTGGAGGGTCCAAGGGAATGCGCGGCGTATGAATATCGCCATTCTGCTCGAAGCCGGCTGGGATCTACGAGCTCCGCTGGTGCAGAGTCATCGTGCAGAGACGATAGGAGGAGCATCCAGAGGTAAGGCGAACGAAGGATATCGCATTATATCATTGAGTACGGAAAATATAGGTAGCACGCGTTCGATAGTTAAGCATTCACGGCCCGTTGAGAGTTGGTAGGATCTTCTTGGACGAGTGTGTGGTTGCAAATCATATTTCGGATCTGGTTTGGGAGGTTGAGCAAAGACAAGCGGCCGGGGGCCGGTTGTTATTCACTGTAGTAATGGTGTCTGGGTTGTTGGTCGGGGTAACCGGACGTTCCCGTCCGGATCCATCTTCAGTGGGCTGGTCCACGGACTGGACAGGGACGGTAGGCTGAACGAGAATGATGTCCGTGGAAGGGCCCGTCTGGTAATTTTTCAGCACCCAAGGTCACGACCGTCTTGCGGAAAGTTCTCTCGAAAAGAAGGGTAGCTTGTTGGCCAGCGTAGTCATTTGTCGCGTGAAGATACCAAAAACTCCGATATATGTCCATGATGTGAGTAAGAGGAAGATGGCTGTTCGAGAGATGTTCTTGATACTTATTGAAGACTGGGTTGAGAAGGTCGTAAAAGATACACGCTTCTACCTTGTTTCAAGCACTGGGCAATGTTCCGCAAGCCTCTTGATTCTTGTAAGAGTATATACCCATTGGAAGTGGGTATGTATATACTCGGAGTATAGGTATATGGTGAGGTGAGAAGCTGAGAAGCAAGAACATTGCCAAGAGTGGCTTTTTGATGTTGGAAGAAGGGTGGAGGGAAATTACACCATCAAACCAGCTAATCAACGGGAAGTTGCCGGCATTTAAGGCCTTTGTACAGGTACATGCCAATATTCGGGATCGAGAGAGAATAGCGCGTAAAGAGTGCATGCTTCAATACCGAGAGCACATCATTCCAACCGAGAAGAATTACTTTAGACTGGAGACTGACTATTCTGGAGCAAGCAATGACAATATTGGGCTGAGCATCAATTTCCAATTTCTATGCTACCGTAAAACTTAACAAAAGACTCAAACGACAGACCTGATGTCTGAGTGACCGTAATAGATCTTCAAGTATCCAAGAGAAACAGGAAAGTCAATAGCAAAAGGAACGCGGAACCCAAAGCTGCGAAGACAGCAGCGTCAGAAAACATCGGAGACAGCGGCATCCAAAGTCGCAGAAATAGCAGCGTCAAGAGCCCAAGGACAGCGACATCCAAAACCGCAGAGACACTGAAATCCAAAACAAGGACGGCGGCACCCAAAACCACGGAAAAAGTATCACCAAAGACCAAAAGATAGCGGCATCCAAAGCCACATGAAAAGCAGCCCCGAAAGGTAAAATGGCGGCTCCAAAGCCCCTGTAACAAAAGCACCAAAATTTCCACGGACAGCAGCATCCAGAGTCACAAGAAGCCAAAGATAACCAAAAACTTCAAAAACAACAAGGCCGCAAAAGATCGAAAATCGCAGACCAGGAAGGATGGACTCAATTCCAGCCCAAGAGAAACAACAGTCATCCAAAGGCCCGCCAAGTTCACAAAAAAGCCAAAATATTGCAATCGCCCACCCACCCAGCCCAATGATTGAAATATTTTCGCTTAAATGTAGAACATGGAATCCTTGACGCTGGGGTGAACAGTTGCCTGGCTGTCCTTGGGAATACGGTCACCGCTTTCTCCACCGATGACACTGCCCGCAGGAGTACCAGAGGGACTTGGGTCGAAGAGATCGCTCATGAAGCAGCGAGCGCGGGTACAGACGAGATCGGCGTAGTAGGCAGGTGGACACACGCTGACGGCCTTGGTGGCTCGGCCGAAGAGGTAGCACATCTTGTGTGTCAGGTCCTGGAGCTTATCAGCAGCGCCGGCGCCAGGTGCCACGCTTGGGTGCAGTGGGTAGAAGATCTCGTCCCAGACGGTGAAGTAGTGGGCGGGACGAGCGGTGCCCTGCAGCGCAGAGTGGGCTTGCAGGTAGAAGTCCCAGTGGCGGGACTCGGAGATACCGCGGTCGACGATGGTGCCGGGCTGGGGGTTGGCGGAGCGTTCGGCTTCACTGTCGTTTGTTGGGTAGAAGCGAGTGTTGTGGCGTTTCCCAACGACGACGATGGCCATGCGGGGAAGACCCTTCCTGGTGTCCGAGGCTGGGTAGATAGTCTGGCAGGCTTTCTTGAGGAGGGGCAGTTCCTTCTCAATGACCGTGTCGTATTGGCCCTCTGACACGCCGTCACGGTAGACGACAATGTTCTCTGGGAATTTGCCCTTGTTGTGATTTGCCCAGATTTTGATGCGGGATTGGAGGAGGGTGTCTAGGTCAGAAACCATTTCCTGGCGCGCGGGCTGGATGCGGATGTCGGCGGGCCACTGTGCTAGTTGCGCGTCGACTGAGGCGACGATGCCGACCACACTGGGTGCGGAACTGGTGGAGCCGGGGGAGGGGTGAGTAACGTCGAGACCAACGAGCATGGTCTTTCCATCGGCGAAGAAGCCCATATCCGAGTTTTGAAGGGTTTGGTTGGCACCACCCAGCTTGAGGTTAACCTTGAGGCCTACATTTGCCCAGTATTGTGGGCTGGCATTTCTCGCGATTTTTTCGGCTTGCACGTTCACATTTCGTACACCACAGCGGACGTCGCAGACCTGCTTGACAATGTTGTAGACCTGGGCTTCCTTGGCGAAAAGGATACCTAAAATGAGTTGGGGGTTGTGCTTCTGTTGCAGGTCACGTACGGCCCTTTCGATAGCCGGAGCGTTGTCGACACTCCATTGATATAGGATCCTAGTTCCTGGCTTCGGCTGATCAACCGCGATACCCATTTCTCGGAGAATCTGAGTAAACTCAGGTAGTGCTTGATTCAGTCGATCTGGGGTGAGACCGTGCCTGCTGTTAGGAGAGTCGATAAAAAGCCAAGTCCAGTTCTTGAGTGTAGTAGGCTTAGAGAACTGAATGGACTGCATGTTCCAACTGCCGCCTCTGGCCTGAAGCATTTTCTGCTTGGCGTACATGATGTGGGGTGCTGGCAGGACACGGCCCTGCACCGTGATCAGGTTGTCACCTAGGTTGACGCCGAAGGAAGTCTAGAAAAGTGAGAGAAAGCGAGG
The DNA here is from genome assembly GCA_023626575.1 of Penicillium sp. PF1803. NCBI lineage: Eukaryota > Fungi > Ascomycota > Eurotiomycetes > Eurotiales > Aspergillaceae > Penicillium > Penicillium sp. PF1803. Next base: position 30,750 of record JAMAGZ010000059.1, on the reverse strand, counting down.
GTGGTCAGTTGAACTTGAAACCATTCATGATGTGGTAGTTGCCGATGTGAGGGAGTGAGAAAAAGAGGGTATATTGTTCACTTACTAGGGTGGCGTTCAGTGGTTGACCGATTCCCAATGTCCCAATACCTTTCGTAGCAATGGACTCAGCATTCTGTGCTGGCGTGCGGCCCATGACAGCGAATCTGAGCATGCTCTGAGTCTGTTTTGGGGAGAGTTTGTTTTTCACTGGTTGACCAGCCTCGACCTCGCAAACATCCGCAGGAAGGTAGACAGGCTTCTCTCGAGTTCCAACGTTGACCACAGGGAGGTCGGGATCCACGGCGATGTTATACTCTAGAGAAAGTGGTCAGTTATGAGTAGAACGTCATTACCCTTACGATCCATGCGGCTCACCTCGCTTGAAGAAATCAGCAACACTGATGTATCGACCGGCTGGAGCTGGGCCAGCCTTGGGGGCGGCCTTTTTGCCCTTTTTGCCCTTGCCTTCCCCAGCCCCAGGCAATGGAGACTGCGAGCCAGGTGCCTCCAAGAAGAACCTAACGTCATGGGGACCAGATCCGTAGTTCATCACCTGTGGCTTGTTGGCGGAGGAACCACCATCGCGAGGAGTTGCCAGACCGGATATGGTCTTCACGCGAGCGGGCCGTTCTTTGCCATTTTTGCTCTTGCGCTTGATGTGCGTAGGGCAAACCCGCATGCGCTTCACAAAGGCTTCGAGTCGGTAGAGACTCTGCCCACGGTTGGCACCCATCCACTCTCTCAAGGTCATTGCCAAGGGGCCCGATTGGTAGCAGGCCAAGTATTTAACTTGGACATTCAACAAGACACGGGCTGTGGCAGCACGCACACTGACGAAGAAACCGCGTAGCACCTCCAAACCACCGTCGAGGGTGGCCTTTTCCATGAGGCCTCCTTGAAGGCTGTAATGTCTATTGCCACCGATGGAGGCGACCGAGCGTTCTGTCTTGGGATGGTGACCCAGAATCACATTCAGAGCATGGACAATTTCGGGCTTGGAGGTTAGCATGTCACCTGCATTGGTGGAGGTGAGGTAGTTGATCAAGTCGGCGGGCCTGATGTCACCAGTGTGTTGGACGGTGACCTTAAAGACCTTCGGGTTCTCGGAATATTCCTCATCGTTCTCGTCCTTGTAGCGCACATCGAGTGGACCTTCAGTGAGCTTAGTGACGGAGAGGAGAGTTGACCGGTAGTCGGTTGCAATGCCTTCCAAGTTGGCAGCATAATATTCCTCCAGTAGGAGACGCACAATCTGTCGTGCCTTTCGGCCAGCAGGCTCTCGGCCGCCCTCTGCGGCGATGGCGACATGATAGCGATAGATTGGTTTGCCCACCGAGGTCAGAGGCAGGTAGTTAGCATAGAGCGTGACAGGCCGACCGAGAGTGCCGTATCCTGGCCGGTCGGGATATGCCTGAGCAGGGTTCTTTGCATTCTTCTGGCGACTCGCAACAAGCGCCTTGGCCATGGCATCTTCTGTTTTGATGACGGTGGCATCAGGTGGGGTGATAAGCTTGCCCTCACTGGAGGGTTCACAAAGTTAGGGCTGCTCATGAGGTTTGAACATGGATTGTTGTCAAGAGTTGATGGAAGATGTAAGGACTCACTTGTAGATACGAGGGCCACCACCTCCTCGGCCTCCACGGCCGCCGCCTCGATCACCATAGCGACGATCACTACCACCATCACGACCACCATAACCACGATCACCACCGCGACCTCGAAAGTCTCCACGACCGCCCCGATCACCACCGCGACCACCGCGACCACCGCGATCACCATAACCACGATTACCACCCCGGTCACCCCCAGAAGGGCGGAAAGGGAGATTTTGGAAATCACCTCGGCCACGACCTCCTCCGCGACCAGCTCCGCGGTCTCCACGGTCTCCGCCACGATACCCTTGACCCCGACCACCACCGCGGCCGCGGGGTTGATCTGACATGATGTCAAGTTAAGAGAAGCTGGAGTAGAAATGTAACAATAGACAGTAACAAGATCGAAACAGGGAAGAAGTGATGTGATGTGAGAAGTGAGGGTAAGAGAAGTAGAGAAGTAGAAAAAGAGAGAGGTGAAGTTGTTTGTTCACTAGCTCCATTTTAATACTTCGATGACGGCACGTATCGTCTGGGTTTCCCCCGCTTAGTCGCCAACAAACGAAGAAACCAACGCAGGAAAGTTCACTCTACAGTTTCGAGGTGGTTTCTGGAGGGATTGTTATTTTTGATTGTGACTGGTACTCGCTGAGTCCCTAATGTAGGAGTGATTCATGTGGTATATTGTACATGTTAATACCTCTAGCAGTATGTGGTATACATATCCAATACCAGTCATAGTGGGGCTGGAGAGATGCGGTGTGCCACACTGGAAACATCCATGCAAACTGAAAATTTTGGACTGGTCACTTTTGTCTTCATTTCAATGCTATATTATTCTGCCTGGCAGTAGAACTGTCATATGTACTCCATACTCCATATTATTTCTTCGAGATACTCCACAGTAGGCGACCCATCGAAGTCTTAGGGACCATGGATCATAGGTCTTAGCCTATTAGGCTATATCAGCCACGATATAAGAGGCTATGCTCAAGTTTCCAGTAGCGAACTAATTATTCCTGGCCACGTCTGGGCGCTTGGATGACTCACTCCATCCCTGCTGTTTTTCTACAGCCAATCATAATGCCCGAAGGAGGCCAAAAAACACGCATTCCATGTGCATCTGGTGTTGGTGCTGACTAGTGTGGGATCCTGGATGAAGATTAGTCTCCAAGTGGATTTGAACAGAGTAATCTCATTGGATATTGTCACGGAAAAACCTCGTGCTTGAGGCAGCAGCGACACGAATATCTGCATCATCGCAGTATTGACTGTATTGCCGAGGAAAGGGACAGTATGGCGGTGGCCCCATCCCGACCTGCCCATTGGCTGAACCACCGAGGAGCCGTGAGATCATCAACGGACAGACAATCGTGGTGATAAGCCCCCCAAAAACGGAGATAGCCCGGATTAATCATCAACGTTCCCTTGAGGAAACTTGGGTGCGCCGAAACTTTGTCCCCTCCTGATTCTCTCGTTATTCTCCTTTGTCGCCGACTCAAAGGGGATTCGCGACTGGTTTACGTCTTCAGCACCCCTCGGAACCTACGTTTAGCCCCCAAAGACTGCCTCATCCGCACGAGGCGACTGGGTCCATTCTCCGACAACCCCTCTTAATACCCGTCGCAAGCTTTCACCATCAACTGGAGATTTAGCGCAAACAGAAGAAGTTGTCACGGCCATCCGGGGCGATTCGTTACACATTTCGACTACGTCTATTGCAGCAAACGACGTGGGCCGGACTGACGCGACCTGGACGGCTCTGCGCAAGGCTAGGGCGGACAAGGCGCAACCCCCACAAACTCGACGCGACTTCTCAGGGGGCTATCGCTAGAATCCTTTACGAGACAACCGCGAGCACAAAGTGTGTATCCGACTATATACTCGGCCCACGGGTGAACGAAAAACAACTGGAGACAAGCGAGCTCGACAAGCCCTCTAGGCTGTGCGCATCCAAGACTAGGCTCTAAAACCCAGGCTATCTCTACGGTAATCTGCCGAGACAAGCCATCTGGAAGACTTGCTGAACTGGAGCGGGGTCAAAATTCACACACGCTCGCTGCCACTTCGAGTCCAGACTACCTACCCGCTTGAACCACTCTGAACAAAGGCGGAAACGACCTTGAAAACCCCCACTCAAAATGACACCCACACCACCATCCACCACCTCATCCAGCGCGGGGGCCCATTCCCCTGAATTCAGGGTCATTCGCAAGCGAAACCGAGTGCCTTTGTCATGTGCACCCTGCCGCCATCGAAAGTAAGTGTTTGCAACAGAAGCAAAATCCAAATATTGAAGGAAAAGAATTAAAACCTCTGCCCTCACAGAGATTCAAGTCTAACGATGGCTTTGCAGATTGAAATGTAACCGCTCCCATCCTTGCGAGAACTGCGTCAAACGAGGCGATGCAGCATCATGTAACTACGCCCAGGCCAGCAGCCGCAAAAAGAACTCCCCACAGCAGACATCCCCGACATCGCCCGATGACATGCAAAACCGGATCGACCGCTTGGAAGGGTTGGTCTTATCGCTGATGACCAATGGGAATCAGTCAGCTGGACCGGCAGCTGCCCTGGCTGCAATCTCGGGGGAGAGCAGTGCTGGGTCGACCGGGTTGTCAAATGAGATCGATGTCGACGATATCGACGATGATGCTGAGGGCGGTCCGGAAGAGAGCGACACGGAACAGGTGACGAAATCATTTGGTGTCATGAAGATGGACAGCGGCAAGTCCTACTACATCAGTGAAGCCCACTGGGCTTCAGTGCTGAATGATGTGAGTCGATGCCAGTACTTTGCACCTTTGGACCCAACTAATCGTAATTCCATTAGATTTCCGAAGTACGAAATTTCTTCACCACGCATAAGAAGCAGTTTGACGACCAGGCGGAGAAGTTGAAGGCTACTCGGCCAGAAACTGATAATCCTGGGGGCTCTACGCTACTCTTCGGCGCGATGAAGCCATTAACTCGACCCGAGATCCTGGCGTCATTGCCCTCTAAGTACACAACTGATATACTTGTTGCCCGCTATTTCAATAGCTACGACCCGGCAACGCATGTCCTCCACGGCCCCACCTTCCAAGCACAGTATAACAAGCACTGGGAAGATCCCACGAAAACAGAGCTAGTGTGGATCGCAATGCTCTTTGCCATGATGAGACTATCGATGCTCTCATACCACCGGGAAGGGGATGAGCCTCCGGAGTTCCGGGGCAAGGCGATGGACATGGCAGGGTCCTTTAGGAACTCGGTAGCGCAATGTCTGACTCTAGCAGACTACACAAAACCACATCGTTTCCTAATCGAGACCTTGGTCTTCCACCTTCACGGTGATTTCTCACAGACCAGGGATGCAGATATCTCAATCTGGGTTCTTTCGGGTGTGATTGCCCGTTTGGCGATGCGCATGGGATACCATCGTGACTCGAAGATGTTCCCCAACATCACGCCTTTCCAGGGTGAGATGCGGCGTCGAGTATGGGCCTTTGTGCGACAGGCAGATCTTCTATTTTCATTCCAGGTCGGCATGCCGAGTATGCTTCGCACCACGGATTCTGATACGGATTTGCCAAAAAACTTGTACGATGATGACTTTGACGAAGACTGCAAAGAACTGCCGCCAGCTCGCCAGATAAGCGAGCCGACGCCCATCTCCTATTTGATTACCAAGGCTCGTCTAACGTACGCCTTTGGCCGGGTCAATGAGCACTATTCGGCGGTTTCATCGTCCTCGTATGATAAAGTGATGGAGATCGATGCTGATCTGCGGCGGGGGCGGGATTTGATTCCTGATCACCTCCAGATTCGCCCGTTAGACGAGTGCCAGCTTGACCCCATCAACCTCATCATGTCGCGCTTCTCAGTAAGCCACTGTTCAATGCCCGTTCTATGCACTTTTACTGACCCATTTGTAGGTAATGACTGTCTACCACAAAGCACAATGCGTGCTGCACCGACCATATCTCATTCGCGCTCGGGAGAACCCCCGATTCACATACTCCCGCCGTACTTGCATCGACTCGGCCCTCGAGATTCTCATCTTCCAGGCGATCCTACACGCAGAAACGCGCAATGGACGCCTCCGCGGCCGCACCGTCGTTACCTCCCTCACCTCTGCCGACTACCTCCTCGCCGCCACGATCGTTTGCCTGGACCTCTACCAGACCTACCAGCTTCAGGCCTCGAACCGTCCCTCCGGCGACACGTATACATGGGGACATGAACGACGCGAAGAGATGACGGGGGCGATCCAGCGCTCGAAAGAGATCTGGGATCAGCTGCGTGATGAGAGCATGGAGGCTTTCAAGGCGAGCTCCGTGCTTGGTGTCATGCTGAACAAACTACACAGCGCCGTCCCGGGGCTTGAGAACACCTCGGGGACTGGCGGTGCTATGTTTGAGACGCAGGACGAGAAGCAAAACGCGGCTATGACGCTGGGCTTGCTTAGTAGCGGCATGAGCCCGATGAACCAGAACCCGCCTCCGTTCACGGATCCGTTGTTCAAGATGAGTGATACATCGATGCCGAGTAGCATGCCAGGCCCAACGGCTGAAATGCCGGGGCCTCTGTCGCCGTTTAGTAACATGTTCGGAACGATGCCGGACATGCAGGTCAATCTCGACTGGGTAGGTTGACACCGCTTATATTGATTTGTATCCTTTACGTGGGATAAGTAACTAACAGCGGGTGCAGGATGCATGGGACACATATATTCAAAACCCAACTTTCGACACATCAAATCAGTTCTGGCCCATGACGGACCCCCAGCGTCAACCGACTCCGCAAGGAGTCGGAATGACTCAACCACCAATGACTAACCCCTTGGGAACGACTCAGGCGTCTTCAATGTCTAATGGTGCCTCTTCACAACGTCTTCCCAACATATTCTCATCACCCGGGCCCTCACCTGAGAGCGTTACATCCTCGGTACCTGGCTTTACACCAATGTCCTCGCAATCGGGGAATAGCGGCCGTAGCCAGGGCACAATGTGAGTGGTGCCCTGGATCATGAGTACGATATGATGCCATGTGTTTTTTGCCCTTGGAGCTTTTCCGCGATCGTGCTTGTTGTGTTGCCATTGCCCTTTGTTATGCCCGGGATACTGGTGTCCCGAGAATGGATACATGAGGATTTGGATCAGCTTTTGTTGAATCTGTTACAACTTGATGTTTTCTGGCGTGAACTTCGTCCTTGGAAAAGCTTGGGTTTGATATAGTGAAGTCTTCACAGGGTAATTGGACAGTGCACTGGGCATTGTATTACGTTAGGTTTTGGATGTACCATATTGTTTCATGCCAATCTACAGACTCCTCTCTAAGAAACTTTTCATCCATACAATAATAGCCTAAGCCCATTTAATGATGAATATTGACGGTCGTTGAAGTAAGGTTGGACAAAGTGCTACCATATCGGCTTTTCCCTCCATGTCCTCTTGGCTGGACGCCCGATACAGAGCACGTGATCTTATCACTCCCCGGAACTTTTCAACAACCGCGCATCGGAGATCAAGATCGGATATCTATTCTTTTTACAGCTGTGGAGAACTGAACTCTGCGCTAATAGCGTACCATCTGATAAAATGTGAGTTCGTCAATAGATGTTGCGTTGAATGACGTCAATGTCTCCCAAACTGCTTACAATCTTGATCGAATCGGACCATTGCTAACTCAACCTTCTTCAAGGCATTGTTTCCGACGAGCGTCATCACGACTCCTGGGCTCGGCATTGTCCTTCCAATCTATATCGCCAGCGCGATCTCAATGTAATGTCACACGGCACTCTATCCCTCGTTTCTCCCCGCGAAGCCCACACATCGCAGCCCTCCACGTCCGATGGAACACAACTCAAACCGACCCATCAACATCAGCGGACCAGAAGGAACAAAAAAGCCAAGATGTAGAGGCTGCAGAAGAGCCTAAGCCTGTGTCCTCCAACCTTGAATCTCAGCAAAAACCCCATAAGAAGGCAGCGCAAGCGCCTAGGGTCAAAATTCCTCCCAATGAAACCGTCTACATAGGCAATCTGTTCTACGATATCACCGCCGAAGATCTGCGGAAACATATGGAAAAGTACGGGACAGTGCTGAATACGATGATCGCTCACGATAACCGGGGTCTTAGTAAAGGGTAAGCGCGAACCTCAACCATGTACGCTCTCTAATCAGTCCCGCTAATCCCATGCGGCCCCTCAGATTTGGCTACGTCCAATTTAATACCATCGAGGAGGCCACGGCCGCAGTCGAAGGCATGCACTCCACCGTCCTCGAAGGCCGCCATGTCGTAGTGCACTTCGCCCGCACCCATTTCAACTACAAACGCGCTTCCTACCCACCCACCGAAACGCTCTTCATCGGCAGCCTACCCCTCGAAATGACAGATCGCGATCTGCAGAACCTCTTCCACGACGTCAAAGACTTGATCGATGTCCGAATTCCCGTCGACCGGCGCTCCGGCATGCCGCGTGGCTTTGCGCATGTGGAGTTTATCAGTACGGAGGCGGCAATGCAGGCTATGGAGATACTGGCCATGAAGAGGCCGTATGGGCGGAAGTTGGGCGTTAGTTTTGCGGAGAGGAAGAGGGTTGGTATGATGAAGCCTAGGCCCGAGCCTGTGGATAAAGAGCAGGCCAAGGCGGAGGCGGAGGCTAGGAGGAGGGATAGGGCTAGGAGGGAAGCGGAGGAGGCTGAAGAGGCTGAGAAGGCCTTGGAGGAGGAAATTGCGTCGGAGAAGGAAGCGAAATTGGAGGATCAGACTCCTGTAGATGAGAAGAAGGCATAAACACTCTCTTCTCATCTTGTATCGTACCCATATAGCATCGGATGTATAAAACTGTACCATAGTGACCCAAATACTTAACTTTTCACCGCCTATACTTGCTCCATCACTGGCTACCAGTAGTCGGTGTATGTGGGTGGCTTCTAGATCGGCAGATACCGCCACACGTGACCCCCGGGGAACCTCGGCTGACGGAAAGCCCATTAGTGATCCATTGAACCCCACGTCTTCCAAGACGATTATCCGGGGCACGTTCTTTCTCCTCTTCACTCCTTGTGGTTCGGTGTCAAGTCAAATTCCCAACACTGGTTCACATCTCCTCTTCCTCCATATCCGATACAACACACACATCTTCACCATCCATGTCGTTCCTCGGCGGAGCCGAATGCTCCACGGCGGGAAACCCCCTCACCCAATTCACCAAGCACGTTCAAGATGATAAGTCCCTCCAGCGAGACCGGCTTGTCGGTCATGGCCCGGGCATGCAAGAAGGCATGCGGTCACGTGGTATGATGGGTGGACAGGACCAGGTATGTTCTTGGAATTCTGCAGGCAACCCTGGCTCTTTTCCCGAGGAGGGGAGGGGTCGCGGCGGAGGCCTGTGTACCACCGAATCTGTGAGCCGGCGACTAACAGCGAGGCTCCTTGGGCGTTCCGTCCAAGGGCCTATTGTTTTAGATGATGGACGATTTCATGCAGCAACCAGGCCAACAATTAAACGGACCCTCGCCACAGCCCTTCGCCATGGAGCATATGCGCCGGGAACTGGAGAACTTCCAGACCGCGCCTCCACGCACAGGATCACCCGGATGGGCCGCGGAGTTTGACCCCGGCGAGCAGGCCCGCATGGAGGCTGCTTTCCCCGGTGCCGCGCAGATGAACAACAGCCCTGGATTCTCGCCTGCCGACTTCGCGCGCTTCCAACAGCAGAATCGGATGGGTATGCCCCAGACGCAGAGCCCCACGACGGCGACCCCACCTCTGATGGCGGGGTATCAGCGACCGATGGGAATGGGTGGATACATGGGCGGTATGGGCGGTATGGGTATGATGCGGCCGATGGGTATGCAGTCGCCGATGATGCAGCAGTCGATGGAAGGACAGACACAGGATAAGGGCAAGGGCCGGATGGTCGAGCTGGACGATGAGAACTGGGAAGCACAGTTCGCCGAGATGGAAACCGCGGGGAATGAGACTCAGACGGATGAGGAGGCCAACGCCGCGATGGAGGCGGAGCTGAACGAGCTGGACAGGTCAGTGCCCACCTCCGATGATGCCTTTGAATCCGTTTGGGAACGAATCCAAGCTGAGACTGCTACGAGTAGAAAACTGGTTGAGGAAGGAGGCGATTTTGAGGTCACTGATAGTGTGCACGTGGGCGATCTGGGTGACTGGGAGGGCTTTGACAGCCTCAACACGCGATTCCGCGACCCACAGCTGGGTGACTACATGTTTGAGGAGGATAATGTTTATTCCGCGGTCAACAACCCCTTTGAGGAAGGCGTGAAGATCATGCGTGAGGGAGGAAACCTGTCATTGGCTGCGCTGGCCTTCGAAGCTGCCGTTCAGAAAGATCCTCAGCATGTGCAAGCCTGGACGATGCTGGGTTCCGCGCAGGCACAGAATGAGAAGGAATTGCCGGCTATCCGAGCTCTGGAGCAGGCACTCAAGATTGACGCAGGCAACCTCGACGCATTGATGGGCCTGGCTGTCTCATACACCAACGAAGGCTACGACTCCACCGCCTACCGCACCCTCGAGCGCTGGCTATCGAACAAGTACCCCACCATCATTGATCCCAAGGAGGTCTCTGGAGATGCCGATCTGGGCTTTACAGACCGCCAACTCCTGCATGATCGCGTGACCGACCTATTCATCCAGGCTGCACAGCTCTCCCCCTCTGGCGCCCAGATGGACCCAGATGTCCAAGTCGGCCTGGGTGTTCTCTTCTACTGCGCTGAAGAGTACGACAAAGCTGTCGACTGCTTCTCCGCCGCTCTGGCTTCCACTGAGTCCGGTAGTACCAACCAGCAGGAGCAGCTCCATCTCCTTTGGAACCGCCTCGGCGCCACCCTCGCCAACAGCGGTCGCTCCGAGGAAGCCATTGAAGCTTACGAGCAGGCTCTCACCATCAACCCCAACTTCGTTCGCGCCCGCTACAACCTCGGCGTTTCCTGCATCAACATCGGCTGCTACCCCGAGGCCGCACAGCACCTCCTCGGTGCACTCTCCATGCACCGCGTCGTCGAGCAAGAGGGCCGCGAGCGCGCTCGCGAAATCATCGGTGGCGGTGGTGCTCCCAATGGATTGGACGACGAGCGTCTGGAGCGGATGCTACACATCAGCCAGAACCAGAGCACGAACCTGTATGATACGCTGCGTCGCGTGTTTAGCCAGATGGGACGACGTGATCTGGCCGACCAGGTGGTTGCTGGCATGGATGTGAACATCTTCCGCAAGGAGTTTGAGTTTTAGTTACGATTCCCCCCGGATCTGAGGTTGGAATTTGCATCATGGATCGGACTATTCTATTCTTATGTTTATCATTATTTGTGTTCTTCGGGTTGCCGGATGGGTCTGGCTGCATCATGGATCATTTTTAGGTAGTCTACATATGAGAATACAGCTGTATGGATATCATTTGTAAAGACATCACGATGAACTTTCAGTCTATAGAATGGTAGTATCGCTCGCGATAGCTGCAGGCGGGTCAAGTTACAATGAAGAGGATGAACAATTTGATGTCTATGCGCGACATCCAAGTATGCTAGGTACAATGAGCTCTATCTGGCTCTCGTCTCTTCTTGTATTCAAGCTTTGTAGTTCCTAGTACATACGACCAAAGATTATGGTGACCAGGGCCTCCTGTCCGCTTAGCGTGCTACCAAAATTGAACCTTCGACTTTCGCAACATCTGTAGGCATTTGACTCGTTGACGTCAGCCATCCACGGGTCCACCAAGTCTTTGATTTAGACGCGGTGAGGACCCACATGATGCGGCCGCACCACCCGCATTACGCAGATCGTATATAAATGAATTGTCTTAGAAGAGGGGCTCACAGTTTCTCCTGATTTCAGCCGCGGAACATGGAACAAGATCCCTTCAAGGCTCATCAGGCTTGCAGTGCTTGCAAGAAACACAAACGCAAGTGCGACAAACGCTTGCCAGTATGTGGCCTCTGTGCCCGGACTGAGCGTGCCTGTGAGTATGATGAGACTCCTAAACCACCTCCCTCGGCGGATGAGTTCGAAGCTCTGCAAGCTAGAATTACAGAACTCGAGGCTCGTCTGAGTAGTGCTCGTGGTAGCACTGCTTCTGTTGTTGGTCCTGGCCCTACACCACCCTCAACCGCCAGCAGCCCAGCATGGACCGATCACACACCCTCTTCGACCCGATTTCCACACGCCATGTTCCTCGATCTTGACTGCTACGAGTGGTCCAAAATGAAGGTACCGAAACCAGCAACTACAATCCCAATGGTACGCATTCTATTCATGAAAAGAACAGTGGAAAGTGGCCAGCCTGACTAGCCAGGACGTTCTCACGATCCTGAACCAAGCGAACGGGATCTTAGAGATTTCTCAAACTTATTTCAATACCATCCATCACTGGATGCCAGTCATTTCGAAGAAACGGATAGACCTTGGCATCCCATTTCAAGGCGGCGGGCCGGATCTGGCAATGTTATTTCTTGCCATGAAACTGGTAACCACATGCCCTGAGTCGACAGAAAGCTTGTACGAGACTACCCGAGCTTTCCTTCGTACCCTTGAAGCAAACAACGTCATATCCATACGCTATCTCCAGGCTATGGTTCTGGTCGCCCTCTATGAGTACAGTCACTCCCTCTACCCTGCCGCATGGATGACGGTTGGGGCCTGCTCTCGGTACGCGGATATCATTGGGCTCTCTCCTTCTGGAAGGTGCTTGAGCATTATAGAGAGTAATGTCTGTTTACTTCTCGTCTTTGAAGGAAGGCGAACATGGGTTCACGCTGACTTTGCTGTCCTTTTTCCTGCGAACAGACGACTTGGACTGAACTAGAAGAGCGACGGCGTACCTGGTGGGCCATCTTCATTCTCGATCGAGTAATTTCACTCGGTAGCAGGCGAAGGTTTTCGTGCCCAGAACCGGCTGAAGTCGATGTCTTGCCAGGGAACGACATTGGATGGGTACGTACTGTTTGTCATCGTTACATGAGCGAGTATACTGACTCGCCTTCCCCTTAGAATTCAGGTGACGTTTCTACAGCCTTCAATTGCGCTGTTTCAACCCCCTTCTCCACCCCGCAGTCATCCTTCGCACGTCTATGCCTATCTGCTCTATGCATCGATCGAGTGATGAAATATCGACATGCGGCTCAGCAACTTCCCACAGAGCAAAGCACTACCATGGCCACCGTCCTCACCAAGGAATTATGTGCCTTCAGTGATGTGATCGAGGGAAATTCATCCGCTTCCACAAACATAGAAGGATATCTAGACCTCCTTGCCCCTCGCTGCTTGGTCTGGTCTGCCCTGTTCTTACTTCTTGACAACCACTGTTGTCCGGAGAAATTAGGCAACGAGCCTGGTTATCCACTGTCGGGCAGTGCTAAGACACCCGAAGAGCAGATTTTACAAATCGATGCAACCATTGTCGTGCGAAGTATCAGTGATGAAGCTCATAATTCGATGCTGAAGATCATGGAGACATTGGATAGTTATCCGCGGGATCAAGCTCAGTTGATCGGAATTTGCCCTCTTGCGCTTGATTCCCTGTACTGCGCTATGGTCACCTTTCATTGGGTGCTTAGTGAATCGGGTGATGAGACGGCTAGGGTCAGCCTCGAGGATATCATACAGTGCTTGCAAAGGTTAGGTCAAGTGTGGCCGTTAGCTCTGGAATATCTTGCACTCGAGAGAATCTATTCTGGTGCTGTGGCGGATGAAGGATCTATAAGCATGCGTGTATAAAACCATTTTTTTTTCATTGCATATTCGTCGTTAATATGGATAAGGATAATCCAAGAACTGCAATTGACGTCTAGGTAAAGAGTAATGCGTAAGAAAACCAAGACATCATATACCTGCATATCAATCAACTTCCGGGTTTCCCGCTGGAATTTTCAACGGGCCTCGGGGCGAGAATATTAATGAAGGTTGAGATGTTTCTCGTCCCTCTGACATTCCATTAACATCTTCCCTTGGTATTTTTACGGCTGCCAAGGCTCTCGAGACCAAAATTGCCTTCTATCACTCACCTTCTTCACTCTCGCGTAGATCTTTATTTCGTTTTCTTGTATTTTCCGCTGCGCACCTAGGAACCGTGGGAGAGCAGAAAAGTAGGTACGGCGAGGACGCGGGCACAGGGTCCGCACGTCCGCACTCCTATTCAACCAAGTCGCCGGGTCAAACAGCGCAAAATTTTATGCAGTACAACCATAGACAATTCTAGAAAGAGAATTTTTTAAGTCACGTTGCTATACGCCCGTGGGAAATACCTGAGGCAGAATGTTATTAATTGCGAAAATGGTGGCAACGGACGTGAGGATTTCATTTGCGGCCGCATTCCCCGCAAGAATGGCGGACCTGCGGACGCGAACCAGCGAAGTAAGAATTTGCTCGAAAGCTTCAGAAGGAGAGTTCTCATTAAGATGATTTGCAAGCGGGTGGCGTTTCCTTATAAGATCTTCCTATAAGATCGTAAAGATAACCAACTCAATCTCATTTTTACTTCTCCCTTAAGTGTTCAAGAAAGTACCAACTACTATCGCCTATCATGCCTTTGCCTCGGAAGAGTACCATGTTCCCCCACAAACCTGTTTTAACCGAGCAGAACCTCTCTGATCAAAAGGGCAAGGTTAGTGACCATCCTCCCTTCTCTCTACGTTCAAAATTAATTACTAATGTGTTATAAATTCAGGTCTTCATTATTACCGGCGGCTCAGGTGGTCTTGGAAAGGAGCTCGCTACCATTCTGTACCAGCACAATGCCAAAGTCTATTTAGCAGCACGGAGCGAGAAGAAAACCGCAGAAGTGATCAAAGAGATCCAAAAAGCTCACCCTACGTCGTCTGGTGAACTGCTGTTCCACCCTTTACAGCTGGATGATTTGACTACCATCAAGTCCTCTGCGGAGAAGTTCCTCGCTCTCGAGTCCCGACTCGATGTCCTTTGGAACAACGCCGGTGTGATGGTGCCTCCCCAGGGATCCACGACTGTGCAAGGCTACGAGTTACAATTGGGAATCAACAATTTGGGTCATTTCCTATTTACCCAACTCCTTCACCCCCTCCTGGTGAAGACAGCTCAGTCTGCCCCAAAAAACTCTGTTCGAGTTGTATGGGTTGCATCTAGTGCTGCGGACGCTGCTCCGGTACCTGCGATTGATTTCTCCAATATGGACTATCATAATGACGAAGGGATCTGGAGTAAATACTCTCGAAGCAAAGCGGGAAACGTTCTGCATGCTGTTGAGTATGCGAGAAGAGCTGGAAGCAAGGGCATCCTCAGCATGGTCAGATAACTACACGCTATTGATTTCCTTCGATTGTCGCTGACTCCTTCGGACAGAGTTTGAATCCGGGCAATTTCGTGACCAACCTTCAACAGTCAATGCCTAGAATGCAACTGGCTGTGTTTGTATGTGCCTTCCTCCCATCCTGAATTCAATGCCCTTTTCTTTCAAAGTTGGCCTGACTCTTCCCAGAAACTCATTAGCCACCCCCCAATCAATGGGGCTTACACAGAACTCTTCGCTGGCCTTCATCCATCCATCACTCAAGAGAATAACGGCGGCTGGGGTAAGTCTACCAAATTTCTACTCGACGAAGCCCTTTTTTACCTGCTAAAAAAACTGATGCATCCTTCTAGTTTCGCCGTTTGGAAAGTTGGAGCCAGTGCGCAAGGATCTGTTGGATACGAGTCTCTGTCGGAAGTACTGGGAGTGGTCCGAGGCACAGGTCACACCATACATGTAAGAAGGGGGATTAGCAAGGCAGTGGCCGAGTTAGTGGCGCGGCTTGTTCACCCCAGATTGTTGCGAACGCACTTGGAAGTGCGTTGGCCTAGAGGAATTAGATTATGAGTAGTTGTGGTATCTTATAAGCCCCATCACTGGGTTGTCATTGAAGTCTTAATCAGTTTTGTTTTTAAACACCGCTTTTCCTGGTGTTGTGCATGAAATGTATTGGTCTGCTATGGGCGCAGGAAGAGACGTATGTATATTATGGATTAAGGGCTTGCGAAGATGCTTCGGTAGCAGATAGAGAAAATGGAGAAAAGGCACTTATTTTGGAAACGATGAGAGCTTCTATTTACGATATAAAAGGTATTCAACTTCGCCACTGCTTCATTCTGAAAGAGAAAGCAGATGTAAGTTTGATGAAAGATTGACAGTATTGAGCAGAGAGAATGAAGTTCGATTTGAAGAATCAAGAGGCCCAGACAGAAAGGAAGGAGGACGAAATGTTGTCCTCTAAGCATTTTTGAGTCTCCTTCCAAACTTTATCCAAGTCTTTACGACTCTGACTCCTCAACGCGTGCCAGGGGGGGCTTTAGGCAGGAAAGATGCTTATCCTGATGCAGAGCCTTACCACCATTCTTATAAGTCCCGAGGACCTCAGAATTCCTTTGCTCGATTGTGATGATCATGTACTGGATGCCATGATCGGCAAGGTCCTCCAGGGCTTTATCATTGGCCTCCTTAGCTTCGTCCTGAATCTCATGGAGTCGCTTCAGCCAGAACATGTATCTCTATGGCGAGAATCCAGCAGGTGATCTCTGTCCGAGCTCCGATTTGAGTAAATCATCTTCACCCTTGCTAATTTGGCTAGGGCAGTCGTTCTAATACATTTCTCATAGGAAAATGAGGTTGTTGCTTGCTATTTTCAACCAAGCAATAGCAGCTGGTAACAGATAAAAGACCTCAAGCTTGTGAGTACCTCGGTTGAAATCTTCATCGTCTGACTCTTGCCTAGTACGAAGTTCTTGAGGGTTTTCAAAGAGAGTACGGAAAATCAGAAGAGCAACTTGGCACAGCCTATCCTTAGCGACACGAGTGGATGCAAGCTTAGCCAGGAATGTTAAAAAGTTGAGACGATGTGTTCCGGACATGGAAGCACTGTGATTGATCCAGAAATTGGTCATATCGCCAACCAGAAAGGGGAGATCGTTCCACAGTGTACCGTCAACGGTTCTTGCGATATCAATCCCATGAGCGCCGCGTGCTGGTCTAGTCAATAGCCCCATTCCTTGAATTCGAAGGATATCGAGGACTATTCCATCATATTCAGGTAAGTCAGCGGAGATGTTTCGGCCAAGCTCGTAGTACATATAACACAGAGAATGAGTGTAGACCTCAAGGGAGTCGACACCATCTCCAATATTGCAGTACCGGTAGGTAACGACCCAGGTCCGGTTATAGAAGGCCGCGCCTCGAACCTCTTCTAATTCACCCCGAGCGACAGACTAGCGCGTACTTTCCTGATCTGTACGGGCATAGTCAATCGTTCCGGTAGACAGTGTGTCTCTAGGCAGAGAGCTCAGCAGAGAGTCACGGAGGTGGTCCATTTTAGAAACCTGACGAATGTAGAGTGCCGATTCAATGTTTACTTAGGTAAGAAAAATAAGACAGTAGGGAAGTGAAGAGTTAGGATGGTGGAACAAGACGGGGACTTATATCATTGTAAGGGTCAACTTGAACGAGGGGACAGAGGGACTTCTCTCCCAGGGTGGGGAAACACCCTTCTGGACCCCTACTAGGCAACAACTTACGGTAAGTTCTGACATGCGGACAGCCCAGTATTTGTATTTGGACATGTGCATGTCCTGATAGGCTGAAATATTTTCTTTGTTGATTGTCGATCAGCCGCCGGCAGCCAAGGCCGAAGTACACGTCGATCATGCAGCCATCCAGCAGGTACGTGGCAGGGCACGAATCCTGCGTTGCTGCGAGGAAGAGGAGCTGGAAACTCGCCAGGTAGAGCCGTATATAAGGAGAGTGTGATGAGATGGATCAGCATTGTTTTAGTGTCACGTTCAATGCGACGAACTGAATGCATGATTTAAGAGCTGCTCTGGATCTCTAAAGGTGCTAGGCTTAGGTGCTTTTTTATAAGAAAATATCTATATGTCGCACATAAGTAATTATGAAATGACGTGTGAGGGCTTTAAGGCATCTCCAAATGCTTAATCTAGTGCTGTTTTTCCGAGGCTCAAATTGCAGCTAGGGCGGGCTCCTTATGAAGTCCACAATATAGATGACAAAGAATGTCGTGTATTTATGCTATCACGACCCAAGGTGGTTGCCAGGGTCACTTAGGGCTACATTTTTACCTGCTAACATTGGAAACTTGCAATAGCTATGGAGCCAGCATTCACTGGTCAAGCTGCCCCACCTCAATTAGCTCCGTGGAACAATATACTCTCGACGAGGTGGAGGCCCATACCTACCATGCTCCAACGAGAGATATATTACGAAATGTTATGTGGTGAGCGAAGTGGGTGCCATGGTTGTATAATTATGGATGAATCCTAGCCGGAGGTTGCTTATAGAGCAGCTTGGGTCGGTTCAATACTGGAAAATCCGAAATAAGTCCGAAGACGGTCGACACGGCTTTCCTACATTCGGCTCTGTGGGAACCTGGAGCGCACAGCATTGGGTATAACACGATAGCTAAAAGATACATATCTCGAATACTGAGCCATTAATGGGAAGGCTCGAGAACCGACCCAGCCGATGCAAGAAACTGCAACCACATCGGGTGCAGCGGCGCCTCGAAGCGCGAGAACATCAACGCGATATGCTCGTAGGAGACTGGCCCGGACAAGGATTCACGGAAACTTTCGAACGACACTGTATCAAGTGCATTATCGTTAGCCTGTGGTAGTAGCAAGTTGTGGTTATGTTATGATAGGGCGGGCTACGAAAACTTACAAGTAAGCAGCCTTGCCTGCGTCCAGATGGTCCCAAAATGCTTCAGTTGCAGATGAAGCACGGTGATGTCATGGTCGATACTCGAGCGGAGACTGTCATCAAGCGGCGGTCCCGATTTCCTGTGTATATCGAGGAAGATGAGCGTTGTGAAAATCGTGAACGTGATGGCCGGGTCTACCGTGAGGCAGAATGCGCTATCCCACTGGCCGGCCAGCGCGGCAATGTCCTGGCATGTCTCGAGAGTTCGCTGCCAGCTTGATACCCAGTCGTCTGCTCGTCGCTGGCCGCAATCCACGAGGGAGACAAGCAGCTGCGCCATTCGCAGATGGAATACGGTGATAAGCCTGGCATGGTGATCGGCCGGGGTCTCGTTTGAGAACGCGTTGCGTCGCGGGTTGAGCCAGCCCTGTGGGAGGGCGGCACGGAGTGTAGTTAGCTGGCGCTCGACTTTGGCCAGTTGCGCCGGTATCCCGGCTTGCCATCGCAGCATATGCATGCGGAGGACGCTGCCGGCTTGACGCATGGTGGCGATTGTGATGTTATGAATGTTATTCAGCAAGGTCTCCGGGTCTGATGTGATTACTGGAAGAAGTTCGGATAGACCGTCCAAGTTGGGAGGTAGGAGGATTCCCTGAGAGGCAACTTTCGTGTCACTGAAGGTAAAGAAGGTGTTGATGACGGTATCGTCAATTTGATATGGTGTCCCTAAGGCGAGATTGGAGTATGTGTCGAGTCGGTAGATACACCACCATAGCGCCCGCCATTCCTGGATATCTTCATCGCTCGCCATGTTCCAATCAGGGTAGAGCAAGCGGATATGGTCCAGTCGGTCCAAGCCAACACGATAGGCCATGCGTGTTACCCTACCAATGCGCAGCCAGGAGTGGTGGCCTGGGAATTGATGAAACTCGTAAAATGCCAATATGCAAGCTTTGCGAAACTGGTCAAGGGATAGGGCGTCTCCGACCAAGTCGTCTTCTACCAGGCTAGAGCTGAGGAGTGATTCTAGCCCTGCGTCTAGATCTGGTCCTCCATCACTCCCAGCAGAGTGGGTCAGCTTGGAGGCAATAACGGCCATGGTCGTGATGAGATCTTGACTACATAGCGAGTCCTGGTAGCGGCGAAGAAACCGCTCCTTGGAGAAAATAGGATTTGCATCCCGAGCAATATCGAAGAAGACCCTAATGCTATAGGATTACCAAAGCTCATTAGCTTAGCTCGGGCGAATGAGAAAAGGTACCTACAGGTATTCCTCTTTCTGCGAGGAGAAGGGCAAGTAACTGGAGCACGAGGGGCTGATGCTAGCGGGTTGCGGAGGAACCTGATGGGTTGAGTCCTGCGACTGCTGCGGGACGGGATCTGCGGGGGTGGGGAGAAAGCCTGTTGGAGTTGGAGAAATCACTAGGTCATGCTCTGGAGGTGTGGCACTACCGTCTGGGGCTGCTTGACAAGGAGCATAATTAGTTTCTCAGCACCAACTGGAGGGGGGAATAGTTGAGCTACCAGACGGAGTGCGGGACTTGGATCGGCGAGTGGCATAACGCGAGCCCCGAGGCGGACCAGGCTTTCGTTTTGCTATTGTATAGGTGCATGTCTTCCCCAGGTCGAAGCAACGAGAGCAGGTCGGTCTCGCTAGGTTGCCTGCGGACGTTTAGTCAACCAGACTCTCAGATTATTGGCGGGCCCGCACATTTGACCTTCTTACTGTACAGAGCGCTTAGCGGGGGCACTTGATGGAGTTCCGGGGGGAGCATGGGTTACCGGATGCACCTATCACACACCCTCAATGGCATTGTTTTGGGCTCCTAACTCGTCTAAGATGGGAGTAGCTAGCGCTTGGAGGAAAGAGAAGCAAGCTTGATGAATGTGCAAAAAGATTGCCGAAGCACTGGTTCAATTATGACCGACTCGGTGACTCCTACAACGTGGGGCCAAAGTTCCTCCGCGGCGTGTCTTCTCCACCAATCATATCCCTTCATAAAGTATCTCCTATTACTGGCCAATCGACTGCTTCACAGACCCCAGCTTGAATTTGCGGTACAATAACACATTCTGCATAGGTTCGTCAGTGACTTAAAAATAGTTCACACACACGGGGAGACGACTCACCAGCAGCCGCAACGGCAAAAGCAACAAGACCAGGCGAAGCATCCGCGCCATTCCTCCTTCCCAGATCTCCGGTCCAGCGCGTCGCCTCATCAGCTTGTCGACAACCGACGCCGCATACGCGTTCGCTGGCATCCCGTTCGCATTCCCCTGATACTTGATCTGTTCAATCGTACCTTTAATGGGGAGATAAATCAAGTCCTCTGGTGCGTAGAGGCCGTGGTGAAGGATATTGCTCTGCACAAACCCTGTCACGATTTCGGTCACATTGATCCCTAGCGGTTTCACCTCCTGCACTTTAATTAGAACGCATGCCTTCACAACTACAGGTGGTGTGCTTACCAGTCGAAGTGTCCTCGAATACTGACTGAGCGCCGCCTTGGACGCATTGTATGCGCTCTGCCACACGACCGGGATGCTCCGCGTGACGCTTCCAATCTGCACAATGTGTCCTCGTGGTGACTGACGCAGAAGGGACAAGAAAATCTGGCACAAGCGCATGACAGCAAAAACATTGACTTGGAAAAGCGCTACAACTTTGTCTATCTCCAAGTCCATTGCCGTCCCTGCGTAGTGCGTTCCCGCATTGTTGACCAGATAGTCCAGGCGCCCGCCTGTCTCTTTCACAACGGCGTCTTTTAGCCGTGCAATGCTTTCTGGATCACTCAGCTCAAGCGCCAAGGCTCTAATGTTGCTATATTTGCTTGTGAGCTCGTTGAGAGACTCAGTGTGGCGTGCTGTGGCGAGAACAGTGACACCTCTGCTTGCAAAGGCTGTTGCAAGCTCTTTGCCGATTCCACTGCTGCACCCGGTGATGAGCGCGAAGGAATCACGTTCCATCATGATGTGGTTGATGTGTGTAGAGAGGCCCTGGTGTTGGGGGGTTTGTGGTCTTGGGAGTTGTCGAGTATAAGTGCCGTATATTTGTGTGCGAGATACGTAAGTGACAGACACTAAACACGTCAAATATATCACCTTTTAACCCAGGCTGAGTTTCTCCGAGCAGAAGTCTTCCATGTATATTACGGAGGAATCTTCCCCCAGCAGGATAATAGTACCAACACCCGGTCATACCGAGGCAGAAACGAATTCTCGTTGAGGCATATACACGTGGAGCGACATGATGCAGCGAGTCTGGGGCACACGGTCTGGAGTACTCCGGAGACTGCTGAACAATGTGATCCCCAGGTCATTCGTCCAGTAGGCGGCAGTCCAGCTTCACCCATATGTCTCCCTAATCATGATATAACCCGCATATCTGCGACTAGAGTATCGAGATAGGCAGCAAGTGATGACGATATCTTGGTGGCTGCCGGCAGATAACCTTCACATGGTTCGAAGCTAGGCTCTCGCGGCCCCTCCAGGCTGTATTTGAGATCAATCGTTCCTGGACAGGACCACCATTGTTTGTTGCCAAGTGCTATTCCTGAATCCTGATTCAAAAAACAAATTTCCGAAGACAGCCATGAACTAGCTATGGATTTCCACCTCATCTGGCTCGCCGGCCTCGCCCTCGCCGCCCTGGTAGCCCTGGTAGCCCGATCAATCATAGCTAAGTATAAACACTCCTCGCGGGCTCGGGCACTGAACTGCAAGGCCCCACTTACGCTCTAGCTCCACGCCGCGCGGCAGCAAGCCGTCAAGGATGCCAAACTGATTCAGGGCGCGCGAGGTATGGGGATGGACGATGAGGCTGGCTCCTCTGTCCTCGAAGATTTCCAGCCGGCGCTCAAGGACGACAAAGTCGATGCCGGCTAGATGGAGAGCGTGTGCGGCCGTGAGCCCAATCGGGCCTCCGCCTACGACGATGACTTTGAACGTGGTGCTTCGACTGCTCATTCTAGGGCTTCGGTTGATGACCAGCTATGCACTGTGTTAGGCGCGATGTTCTTTTGTACCGTGCAAGTCTACGCCCGGGAGTCATGCGGTCGGTTTTTGCGCCGAGGGATCACGGGATGGGCTATCTGAGGGAGAATAATCCATGGCCGGTCGAATGGTGCGATTATGGAAGTTGCTGGGAGCTCGTTTGGGCCCTTGTTCGAGTATCAGAGCGCTCTCGGGGCCTGTGAGGAATATGCAGCCAATGCGCGCTGCTTGTCTAGGGAAGATCCTCCGAAGAAGTTGTACCGAGATGAGCCCAAGCCCTAAATTTCTAATTGAATGTTTCTCCGCGGCAGGATCTTCAAATGCTTCAAATGCTCCGCTCCAGACCTGTAGCGCGAAAGGGGCCAGTTGTCCTGTCCGTCAAAAATAAGACCCCGAAGCGTCCCGAGCGAATGTCGCTAGCTCGCTTGTCACCATGTCTAAACGCGTCTCTGTGATAGTCATCGGTGGCTCGCATGCAGGCCTGGCAGTCAGCCAGAAACTGCTGCGCCAAACGCCCAAAGTCGCCATCGCGCTGATCAGCCCCTCGGATGAGTACTACTTCAACATCGCTGCGCCCCGCTTCCTCGTCAAGCCCCACAACCTGCCCTCCAGCAAATACCTGTACTCGATCCCGGACGCGTTCCGCGATTATCCCGCGGGCTCCTTTACCTTCGTCAAGGGATTAGTGACCAAGATTGACTACACGTCCAAGTCGGTTGCCGTTGCTCTGTTTGCAGGCTCCCTTGCTGCTGCTGCTGCTGCTGCCGCCATGTCTTCGTACAATTTCGACTATCTGGTGATCGCGTCTGGCAGTTCGACGCCTGCAACGCTCGGACAGGAGGGCGTGCGGCTTCCGTTCAAGGCGACGGCGTTTGAGGATATAAGGAAGGCCTTATATGAGGCGCAGGCAAAGCTGGCAGTCGCCCAGAGGGTTGTAATCGGCGGCGCGGGGCCGGCCCCTGGGCGTCGAAATAGCCGGGGAACTGGCCGAAGCGCCAGGATCGAAGAAGGTCACGCTAGTGTCTCGGTCAAATGTCCTGCTAGAGGGGGCGACTGCGGCTATGCAACGAACGGCAATGTCGCTTCTAAAGGGGAAAAACGTCGATGTCTTGACGGGGAACACGGTTGAAGAGGCCGTGTACGAACCCGACACCCAAATGTTGAAGTTCAAGTTGTCGACAGGGAAAATGTACACTGCTGATGTGTACATCGCTACCACAGGCACTGTTCCGAATAACGAGTTTATCCCAAAAAGTTGCCTCGATTCCCAAGGCTGGGTCAACGTCGACGAACAACTTAGAGTCGTCGAGAACGGCGTAAGTCGCAATGACACGTATGCGGTCGGTGATATCACTTGCCATCCATGTCGACTACTCTCGCGAGTCTCCCTTCAGGGACAGACGGTAGCATCGAATATTGCGGCGGCTATTGAGCGGAACTCCCGGATCATGACGTACTCGGCAGAAGCTCAGAAGAAGATGATGGTCGTCCCCGTGGGGCAGTCAACGGGGACAGGGCACCTCTGTGGTTGTACCCTGTTTAGATGCCTGGTTTGGTTCTTCAAGGGGAAGGACTTTTTGACTTATGAGGCGCCCAAGTTCTTGCGAGGGCATACGCGATGATTACATGATGTTATACCAGACAATTATTATTCTATGCTATCGAAAGAGTTCAATTGTGATCATATATTTACGTATTAGTATCTGCGTACATTTCTGATACTTTTCTCCTACTTGGCCTTATTATCTCCAAAGTCCCTGGGCAGCTCAGGCCCCCAAACAGACAACGGCCCAACTGGCTCTCTGCGCGTCGGATTGTTGCAGTTCACAACATCTCCATCCGCGTAATGCTCGATCTTGAATTTGGAGCTGTCATACCAGTAATCGAAGATCTGGCTCCCCAGGATATGTCTCCCAACACCCCAAACGCTCTTCCACCCCTTTTGCGCCAGATAATGATGCCCCATCAACTGAGTATCAAAATCGGCCACCTCAAACGAGGTATGATGCACGTACGTCTTGCTCACAGTTGGCGACGCCCGCTGTAGGAAGAACGTATGGTGGTCTGTGTACTCCTCGCCCAGGTCGAGGTGCATAAAGGTCATAACGTCCATCTGAGGGAACTGCGGGAGATTGAGAATATCCGAGTGCACAAAGTTGAAGTTGCTAGTGTGGAACTCGAGCTCCGTCTCGAACTCTTTGCACACGTAGCCGTAATGCCCGAGCTTGTGCACCAGCGCCGGCCCATCGCGGTAGCGCTGGAACTGTCCTTTGCGCGGTTTCTCAAATGGCGTATTGAACGGACCCTGAGAGTCGTGTGTTGCTGTTGGGGTCGTCTTCGATTCGACATCCCGCTCCTTCTGCCCGTACACAACGTAGAGGAATGTCCCATTCGGCCTCGCAAAAATCACCATCTCGCCGGCCCCGGGTGCCTCGTCTAGCTTTCTGCGCACTGCCCCGGCCATCGCGGCGGCTTTTTCAAAATTCTCCTCATCCTTGGCGACGTATGCAGCGCCCAGGAAGGTGGAGCTCCGCGTTGGGCTCTGTGACGCGACATAGACGTAGGGGTCCCTTCCGTATCCGCGGTAGTAGATTGCGTCGCCCTTGCGCGCGGCCTCGACGAAGCCAAAGTCCTTGGCGAACCTTGTAAAGGCCTCAAGATCGGCGTGCTCGAAGTAAACGTGGGCGATGCGGCTGAGCTGGACCTTTTGCGGCGAATTCTCGACGACGGGGATGGTGGATGGAGGGAAGATCCAGTTTTGCCATTTCGATGGGAGGAGGGTGATTATGTCGAGGAGCCAGAGCGACATTCTCCTGTTTTTGGTTCTGTCGTTCTTTTTAGGGAGTGTATGTGTGTGTATATGTGTGTATGTGTGTGTATGTGTGTGTATGTGTGTGTATGTGTGTGTATGTGTGTGTATGTGTGTGTATGTGTGTGTGTGTGTGTGTGAGTGAGTGAGTGTGGTGTGTCTGAATAGGATAATCACCAGAGTATGTATGCAGTGATAGCATAGTATCTCTATCTCCACGAGATCTTTTATACTCCCATGATGCTGAAGAAGCACTGCATCCTGTGCCAACCGAGGCCCTCTGGTCTGGCGTGTAGATAGATTTCTGGGGGATCTGACTCGCCGCGGAGGAATACAGAAGGGTAATTAGGACTCAGGAACGCGCGACTAAAAGATCCTCCTCGGAGGAACTCCGCAGCCCGGACCTTCAGGAGCCAGAGCACTGAACCGGGACATAACCATCTTAAATATCGGCCTTCTTTACTCGTACTCTCTTGTCAGTGCTTTTCCCGATCCTTTCGCACCCCAGATAATGAGTTCATTCCAGTACCTTTGTCGTTTCCATACAGAGAACGGCGAGGCCTTCTTCGCCAAATGCGCCTCGGTTAAGCCTACCATCGGAGCATCGGTAGACGCGTATCTAACGTACGAGGACCTGGCGAATGGCAAAAATGCGACCACAGCCACTATAGCCAAGGTGAGCTGTCGCTTCTCTCTTACTGACATTGGATTTCCATGGCTGACGGGACATGGTATAGCTCCTACCACCCCTGCCGCAAACAAGCAGCTCAATTTACTGCGTCGGGCTCAACTATAAGAGCCACGCGAAAGAAGCAAGCGTACGCCGCCTCACACAGGACTGCCTAGAGATGTCACATCTAACGGTCAACAGCTCAACGTCCCCGCCAACCCACCCGTATGGACCAAACCCCCCGCCGCGCTCGCATCGCCAAACGAAACCATCCCTATCAGTCGTTTCTGCGCCTCGCATCTTCCAGACTGGGAGGTGAGCCCGTCCACAATAATCCAGCCGGCGGAGCCGTCACTAACAGAAGCAGGGCGAACTCGTCTTCGTTACGTCGTGCGAGTGCCGCGACATCACCCCAGAGCAAGCCTCCGAGTACATCCTCGGATACACGATCGGAAATGACCTCTCGTGTCGGTTCTTTCAGCTTCCCGAGCAGTCCGGCGGGCAGTTCTTCTACGCAAAGGCGTTTGATAAGTTTGCGCCGATCGGCCCGGTCCTCGTGAGCCCGGGTGTCTTTGCGAAGGAGAGGGCATCCGCTACGCTCATCACCCGGGTCAATGGGAAGGTCAAGCAGGATATAGTGATTGAGAAAGATATGATCTATTCGCCGGAGAGGGTTCTTAGCTGGATCTCTCAGAGTATGTTTTTTCTCTGTTTATTATACTTTGTGTTATTTTTCATGAAGCCTTCTCCTACATCTCTAACACGAATCCGCATCCAGGTACAACTATCCCAGCTTACACGGTAGTCATGACGGGCACCCCGGCGGGGGTGGGGGTGTTTCAGAAGCCGCGGCAGCTATTGAAGGATGGGGACCAGGTCGAGGTTGAGATTTCAGGACTTGGGACGCTGAAGAACGCGGTACTGTTTGAGAAAGGGCAGGATTCCATCATGTAAGATTACACTTTAGGATAATGAGCACGGCGAACGCGCGCTTGTGTCAAGTTTGAGAATCGAATACTGATGGAGACTGCTTTGTTCGTTCCAACAGAAAACTTGCCTGGACGCTGGTGAAAGCAAAGCTCTGGTATAGGTGTAGTTCGTGGCTGATATGAATGCAGAGTCTGTATTTGGCGTTCCCTCTTTCGGGTAATATATTATGCGTCTGTCTGTGTTTCAGCTAGAGGAGAGCGGCAACAGCTAGTAGGTGGTCCGGTTTAAAGACTTCGTAGTCCATCTCGGTACGGGCGAAATCAGTTAGGGCTGCTGTAATCTCGATGGCTTTTTCGGCAGCTTTAGGGCTAGTGACATTAAGATAATGTCTAGCTTAGCACGAAAATAGGAGGAGGCAATTAGCCTTTTTGTTCCAATGTGGAACCTGTGTTATTTCTCGGATGCCTTACTCTCTCACTCCATGACACTCTCTTCAGTGCTGTCTGTTATGGTAAGGTAGCTAGCTTGGACCAACCTTGTGCTTTTTAACACCAGTGGTATCACATACAGCGTAGCCTGCGTTGATCTATAAGAGGAAGAAGCAAGAGTAGATGGATTATTCTTCGCACTTAGTATCGTAAATTGCACTAGATGCTCAATTAGTCTGATACATAAATCATATTCAAGCTATGTACTCATTGATCATGCTTAGCACAGTCAAGCCAAAGGTAATCTGACAGACTCCAAACTGAGCCTCCGAGAATAGAGGTGCAATATTGATCCCACCTATATACATAGAGGAAGAGGAGTTTCAAATGCCGATTGGAACATATAGATAGGTTAGACATGCGACAAGAAGGTGAATAGGGAGAAGAGGGCAGTGAAATGTTCTAATTGTGGGACAATTGGCCATACTTTGAGGATATATACAGTAGCAAGGAATGTCTGATTTTTTTCGATGGTGAATCCAGTGACTAGGGCCGTGGCTATGGTGGCATTTAGTTACAAGAGACAACGTTTACATAATCAGATGGGGTGCCCTAATCTCCGAAAGTTATCCGGTTATGCCTCCCGAGGGCCGCACGATCCAGTCCCCCAGGACTTGGCATTGCTTAGCTATAGCCTATTACTTAATTTACTGGGCAATTGGATAAGCCTTAACAATTTAATAACAACCTCGTCTCATTTATGACCTAGGGTTCTAGGTGGTAGACACTAATTATTTCAGATTCATCATTTGAGACATGTCGGAACACGGACTCCGTCGGCACGCGTACCTCCTACTTAGTATATTTTTTATTTACTGTCGAACTTGGGAGTGGTATTTTACCACTAGCAATATGCTTATTCTTCGAGCACCCACATTTCTTTGGTCTTTTGTATGTAGTCGCAGGTATATTGACAACATCGGAGTTACGGACGTGAAGTCTGCTCCGCCGCTGATTCCATGGGGGTATTTCAACAGAGCCCCCCGCTCATGTTTAGGGAAGAAGAATCAATCCACTCCTTTTCTCTCGATTTGCCAGTTCTCATACGTATGCATACCCGTAACTGATAGTTCGTCATTTACCACTAAGGTCCTTGTCCTTAGTACGGTGGTACGCTAACCGGCCCCTCATAAAATTTACTATTTTTACGGATACGCGAGGGCCCGCCATCTAAACGATCCTGCCGCATTTGTAAGGGCGATCATACAAAAGAGGCAAGATATCAGTACAGTAGATCTACACTCAATCTATCATAAGAGTACTACAAGCTATATATCAAAGGCGTCCGAGAAATCGACCAAAGTCATGCAGAGTAATCTGCTAATATATAACTCCTACAGTCTCTCATATCGAGAGCTAATAAAGTATGGCTGTTGTGCTATTCGAATTTGTTGTGAAGCATCTTCTGTATGATCACCCTTAAAAAAGCGGCAGGATACGGTTTACGTGGGCAGTATCGTTTACCTGGGTAGCAAGGGCGCGTAAAAATGGTATTTTTTGTAAGGGACAGGTTAGTACAGTGGTGTTTCATTAGTTTCCGACCACCCTGATGATGACATAATATTATGCCAGACAAAATAATTCTCTATTCTCAGTATCACACCATTATATTTGGGTTTTTGGGCCTGTAAATAATGCCCTGCTTACACCTCACGCAAGATATATCTCTTAGATCATTTTAAATCATGTTCTTGACGCTATATAGGCTATCAATGATGATGCTGAGAGCGGAAGATTAGGCGGTAGAGCGGAGGTGGTCGAATATTAATGGAACACCACTGTAGATACCGCTTAGAAATGCCCGCTAGTTGCGAGATGTTAGTTGCCAGGGCGTAGTGCATTCTGCGATGTAGCATCGGTACCACTAACGCTATCACTAGTAAGGTTACTACTGAAGTTACACTT
Organism: Penicillium sp. PF1803; assembly: GCA_023626575.1. Taxonomy (NCBI): domain Eukaryota; kingdom Fungi; phylum Ascomycota; class Eurotiomycetes; order Eurotiales; family Aspergillaceae; genus Penicillium; species Penicillium sp. PF1803. The sequence goes on along the minus strand of JAMAGZ010000059.1, from coordinate 1,667 downwards.
GCAGGGTCCTTCTGAAACCCCTATTTCCTCAAGTTCTGTTGTTTTTCGCCCTAGGCATCTCCAGGGCGATTTGCTTGTGACCAGTTATGCTCGGTACGATTTATAGTTACCCGCGGCAAGCCTAATCTGGGCAAAATTTCGTGTCCTGTCGCAGTTCGGGCGTGAAGTTCAAAGAGGTTAGTTCTGCACCATTCCCACCCGCCTCTAGATTTTCTGCTATCCCCGATGCACCTTCTTCTCAACTGTTTACAAAAAAACTGAAAAAGTGATCAATAACCAGACTGTGTCTACTCAAGCCCAACGCCTCTGACCTTCGAGTTGTCCCCAAGTTGTCCACCATCCGACAGAATGGTCTTCTTCGATCGGCTGAGCTATCTCTGCTGGTGTCTTCTGCCACTATTGTTGGCTACGAATGCCCAGCAAAACTCTGGTTCGGTGGAAGTCGATCTGATCTTTCCACATAATGAGAGCTACGCGACGTCCGACTTGACTATGCCTCTCGTTTTTGCCATCCAAAATCCCCAGCTGGCTACATGGTTGAACCCTAAGCTAGAGGTTTTTATTTGGAGGTTGGATGGCGATCGAGTCCTTCAGGGCGACTCCTTTTTTCTGGGATTGGACCAGATGCAACAAGACACCGGACCCGATCCTTACATTGTCTACACGAGTCTCGGAAACAATAATTCCATAGAGGCGATCTGGAAGCTCGAATGGTTTCTCACCACACTGAACTGTTCAGGATCTGCCGCTGATAGTACCCTGAATTTTACTCAAGTGACCCAGAATAAAACTTTGTGGTTTAGCACCAAGAAGGGGGCCCAACCACTTGATTTAGTCGCTGCAACAAAACACGACACCTATACGGCAAATGAATCCTGGAACTTCGATATCCTGGCCCTAGAAAACGTTCCTTCGAATGATCTAGGTAATTTTACTTACAGCCCTTCATGTCCCGTCCTCGCAAATGTTTCGCTGCCTTCACCCACCCCGACTCCTTATGCAGTCACGATAAACTCGACAGCTGCATCAAGTATCACTACCGCTCTTAGCTATTCTGCTTATATATATCAAGTCTCTCCTGTCTCAACCTATAGTCCTCCGGCACATTCCCTAACTGCTAGTACTAACGCTAGGCGAACATAGTTAAAATCTAGGACTAGGGAACCTATATAGCTTGCAGGAGGCTTAGCCTGGCTAGTTTACCTACTTAGATAATCTTGTACCTCTTCCTTTCGCTCATGTATAGGCTTTTTCATAAAGGACTCCAATAATATTTCTGTGTCATTTCATAATGTACTACAGTTAATTTTGATATAAATCCTAGTTAAGAAACACTAAAGGCAAAGAATTATAGCCGTATAAAACCTTAAGTGCATGAAATAACGAAGGGAGATCAAAATTATGGAGTTGGCTGTACAGTTTGTAGGATCGAAAGCTTCCCAATCCTTGTTCGTTAAAATTTAACTATATACATTGTTTTACGGGAAGGCGTCCTACCTGCTAACCGAGATACATTAGCAAAAAACATTGCTAACTTTGTTAATAACCACGACCTTAATGGCGTTGATCTTGACTAGGAGTACCCTAGGGTATGTAAAGGGCTGTAATGCAGGACAGGGGGCCTGTCAACTAGGTAAGGAGAAGAAGATGTGCACCAAATAGTAGTA